>JANBVO010000050.1:3984-254838 GCA_030052745.1 Pleurostoma richardsiae
CGGCCGCCGACTACTGCGCATGCTCCAGAAGTACCAGGTGGCCGACAAGGTCACCTGGTTCATCCCCGGTCACACTATGGAGACCTTTGAGGATACAGTCAGAGAAATCGTCAAGTCGGGAGCGGAGATCGGCCTGCACGGGTACGCTCATGAGGGGGCGTATCAGATGACGCCGGAACAGGAGCGTGAAGTCCTAGTCAAATGCATGCAAGTCTCACAACGACTGACAGGCAAAAAGGTTCAAGGTTGGCGAGCACCCATGTACCAGCTGCGCGAGACCACGGTGGCGTTGCTCAAAGAGTTTGGCTTTCTCTACGACTCGTCTCTGAGTCACCACGACTCGCAGCCGTACTTCACCCCCGCGGGTCCGCCGGTAGAGCGCATCGACTTCTCCAAGCCCGCTAGCTCGTGGCTTCGACCGACGCAGCTAGGAGAGGTAGACGAGCCGGTCGGCTACCCGCTGGTCGAGATACCTATCGGGTGGAACAATGAGGACATGATGGCGCTCCAGTACTACCCGCACCTCGCAAATACCAACGGGCAGGTCGATGCGCGGGTCATTGAACAGCGGTGGAAGGACATCTTTCTCTGGCTTTGGGAGAATGCCGAGCATGAGTCCGAAGACGGCAGCTTCGTCTTCCCGCTCCTGATGCACCCTGACTCGAGCGGCTTGGCCCATGCAATAGCAATGGCCGACCGCTTCGTTGGCTGGCTGCGGAGCTGGGGCGATTCTGTCGAGTTTCACACTTACTCGAGCATCGCCCAAGACTTCCTTCGAAGAAAAGGCGTGTCAGATGTTTATGATGGGTAATTGTGAGACGAATGAACGGACATTAGCAGTCGGGATAAACAATAGCTATGAGTTAAGGATTTGGTCTAGAAATGCACGACCCGGGGGTTATGTAAAGAACTTGCCCGACTAACGCCGCTGTCTTCAATAGCTCTCGCGTCCAGCCGCCACTAACATCACTAGCGGTGTTGTCTATCCAGGACGGCGGGCCCATCTCAGCCCATTTATCTCCCATTAAAGGCAAAATCTAGCCTTAATTTCTCAGGGTTGGGCCAGACCTTTGCCGGAAAGCCCTAGAGCGCGTCACGAGTCTCCTCCCGTTTACTCTGAACGCCACGCCCCGCTCGCCAGACTTCGGCCCCTGAATGCCAGCCTGGTTCTCTTTGAGCTGGCGCTGTGTCGTAGAATTGCCTACTGCTAAGCGTCAATACAACTGCGTCGGCGTTGCCGGTGCAGGGCCAAGCGGGCACTCTAGTTCGGGAGTTTGCGAAGACACCATTGTGAACGCTATGTTGCGGCCTCCGTCCGGCAAGCTAACCGAAGAGTCTGCAGAGGTTAAAAACTGCAGATGTCTGCCAGTCTGTGAGAGATCTCGTCCGTTCTGGATACCCATCCTCCTGTCTTCGCTAGTAGACGTCCTCTCATTCCAATACCCAACCGCGAGTGTCCATTCTTTCATTACCTTGATCAACTATTGGCTTTTTCGCTGATATCCTTCTCCTTGCAATGAAATCCACCGTTGCCAGCCTAGTGTCTTGGGGGATACTTGTAGGCCGAGGCCATGCGCTCGTTGCTGCAGGGGATTCTTTCGACTATGTGTCGTGCTGGTCTCAGGGAACTGGAGTCTCCGCTCTAGGTGGCAATGCGTTTGCGTCCGCAACAATGACGCCGTCGGCATGCGCCGCGGCCTGTGAATCGTCATCCTTCTTTGGCCTTTCGGCGGGTAGAATCTGTAAGTTTTCCCTCTCGAGCTACTGGACACATGTCCTGCGATTGCTGACATTGAACAGGCTACTGCGGTGACTTCCTCCAGGCCAGCAGCTCATCTCTCGCCGAGTCCCTTTGCACAACACCCTGCGCCGGTGACAACACACAGACATGCGGGTCCTCCTCAGCTCTGAGCCTATACGCCGCATCCGGACATTCGCCTTACGACGTGAGTCCAAGTATTCTTCCGAGCGCTGGATCTTACAAGTTCGACTCATGCCGCACCGACCTGAACGGTGATGCTCATACTCGAGCACTGGATGGCCCCTCGTACGCCTCATCGAGCATGACAGTGGAGGCTTGTTCGGATTTCTGTTACGGTTTCGGCTTCTTCGGCGTCGGAAATGGTCGTGAATGTTTGTCCTCCAGGCTTTTCTACCCCAAATTGATTCATTTTCAATGGTTCTGACTTTTTTCTTGCTAGGCATCTGTGGGAGCTCTATCGACGCTACGAGCGCTTCTGTGCCCGACTCCGAATGTGACTTCAATTGCGAAGGGGCATCTAGTGAATTCTGCGGCGCTGCCGGAAGGATCAATCTCTACACCTTATCGACGACTTCGTCATCGAGCACCTTGTCGACAGTCTCCGCAACTTCGGCCGTCTCTTCCTCATCAAGCTCTCAGAGCACTTCAGCCTCAAGCTTCGCTCTCTCCCTCACAAATACAATAGCATCGAGCAGTATAGCTTCATACACATCAGCCTCAACGCCGTCGAGCGCTGATACTTCCATGGTGACTTCGTCAACCTCTTCAAGTGCGTTGGCGGCGACCTCCACCTCTGCACCCACTACTTCTACATCTAGCACCACCTCTTCTACTATCTCGGTTGCGCTTTGCACAACTACATCTACCTCTATGCTGACGAACGGTAATTTCGCGGACGGCACCACTGCAGGATGGACCATCACTGGCGGCAGCATCTACGCGATCAACTCGCCTGGCTATGACGATGGCAGCTCGATGCTCGTCACAGGCCAATGTCCCCTGTCGGGCTGTGGTACCCAGCTGAGTGTGAGCCAGACGGTGCAATTGACGTCCGGCAGTCAGTACGTCTTCAAGGCCAAGGCAATGCTAGTGTCCTCCACAGGTTCCTACATTACTCTGCATATCAT
This sequence comes from Pleurostoma richardsiae, assembly GCA_030052745.1. Classification (NCBI taxonomy): domain Eukaryota; kingdom Fungi; phylum Ascomycota; class Sordariomycetes; order Calosphaeriales; family Pleurostomataceae; genus Pleurostoma; species Pleurostoma richardsiae. The sequence goes on from JANBVO010000050.1 coordinate 6,874, forward strand.
TCGGCCAGATGGAAAAGTTCTTGTGTACTCGATGCTCAGCCAAAGCGGTAATCCTGTCGGCTCGTGGATTGACCTTTCGGTATCGATCCCGGCGTCCGATGTGAACGCAGATGGCAGCTACACCATAAATCCGTGGTTCGTAAACCTCTGGACGAAGGACTTGCGTTTTGATAACATGCGGCTGCTCCAGGTCAAGACGGCTGCCTGCCCGCAGACTATCTCGTCCTCTTCCACCTACAGCAGCTCCATAATCACAAGCACGACTTCATCTCTTTCGTCATCCATCATCAGCACTTCCACGGCTAGTAGCAGCACTGCTACTGCTAGTAGCACTGCGCCAGCCTTCCCTTCGGTTAGCGGCTACGACTTCGTCTCCTGCTGGACAGAGTCTTCATCAGGCCGCGCCCTGTCAGGCGCTACCACCGCGTCCGACGACATGACGCTTGAGGCCTGCGCGGGATTCTGCTCTTCCTGGTCGTACTTTGGAGTAGAGTACGGTCGCGAGTGTTACTGTGGCTCCAGCGTCGCCTCCGACTCCGCTGCAGCGGAGGTTTCTGAGTGTTCCTTCTCCTGTGCCGGCGACGCTTCTGAGCGCTGCGGCGCCGGGCTGCGGCTGTCGCTGTATCACAACACAGACAAGGCGAATCCGCAAGCACCGGCCGTCATCAGTGGCTACGATGCTTTCGCCTGCGTCACGGAGTCGGCGGCGGGCCGGACGCTGTACGAGGCAGCGACGGCATCGGACACTATGACGCTTGAGGCATGTGCAGACTTCTGTGAGGGTTACACCTTCTTCGGAGCCGAGTATGGGCGCGAGTGTTACTGCGGCAATGAGTTGCGGGACGGTAGTGAGATTGTCGGGGCGGCCGAGTGCGGCATGGTGTGCGCCGGAGACTCTTCGGAGCTGTGCGGTGCAGCCAACCGGCTGACGGTGTACCAGGTTGGCGCTGTGTAGGACGTCGACTGGAAAACTAGTGTTTCATCGAGGGCACTCGTACGTAATGTGTAATGCTCACCAATTCATACACCACGGTGCTGATGGCCTTTTGCTCTGTGACCTGCCGTACCGGGCGAAAAGCTGGAGCAATAGATTGATGCGGACATCCGAGACACGCTCATTGGGACGTCGACAAAGTACCTAACGTGTATTAGGGGTATGCTAACGCTTCCCCAGGTTGGGACAGCTTCTACGCAGGTGGTCTAGGACTCCGTCGCTGCTATAGTAATAAGATAGTCCTCACTCCCACCTCAAGCAGCCGACCGCACAATTGTGACAAGGCAAGTTTCACTCTGGTTGAATTATGTTTATGAAATACAAACAGTTTCCTGTTTCTGGCACTGTCTAACCCAATACGGTCAAGGTAGTCGCGATCGCATTGGTTGTTCAAGAGTGACTCACTGCGCCGCTCGAGGAACATATCCTCAAGCCTCCTTCGCGCTAATTAATTCATGAATTAGGCCTTCTATTCCGTAAGCCTTCAGCCTGCAACTGTCACCGACCCAATGTCTGTCCACGGACTTGCACTGTCCTCTTCCCACGTCTTCTCCAAGACACCGGTGCCATCTCTTGTTCTCCTATCAGGGCTTGGGGTCGAGGGCGACTGTCACAATGGCGTGCATGTCCAGCATCGCAGTAGGCTTCACATTAAGCCCCCGCCGCCCAACCTCCGACAGGTACATCTGATTTCGTCGGAGATCCTGGATGAGCTTGATGTGAGACCTGGCCAGCTAGGAGAGAATATCACTACGACTGGCCTGGACCTTCTTTCCCTGGGGACGGGTACCAAACTGCACTTCGTTCCCGAAGGGGGCAAGGACGACGCCGACCATCCAATAATCGTGCTACAGGGTGTCAGGAATCCCTGTCCTCAGGTTGACAAGTTTCGGAAGGGCCTAAGGGAGAGCTTCATCGTCCGAGACGCGGACAGAAACATCATTGGAAGACGAGCTGGAGTGATGTGCACAGTTGAGCGCGGAGGGGTTGTGACCCTTGGCATGGCTATTCGTGCCGAGAACACGGAGCCGTTCAAGCCGCTAGTCTGTGTATGAGAAACGTAGACGACAATCAATTCGAGGATAACGGGACCGTGTCGCTCTACGAACTCGGCGTAATGGCTCATGCACGAAGAAAGCAACTGGGTGGGATATCGGGACTTTGAGATACTGGGACCTCGCAATCTTATTATATAGAGATTTTCTGCGCACACAGATTATCAGCAGCATTGGGGGATCAGACCCTAGTGCAGTCAAGAGGATAGTAGAGGACTCGTTAGATCTGGACGCTCGCACCGCAGGTGACATGAGAATCGGCAGTCGACCTCCCAGTATGATTTCCTCGATTATTGGCTTCTGACACGCTGATCTCAGCTGGTCGGTTATGGAGTTGGCCTTCATCACGTCTCTGGAGGATGGTGAAGATGGGATGGCAAAGATGGGATGGCAACGTGGTCCTGGTATGCGGAGGTCAGTGGTCTGCCTTTATGACATCTCGGTTGCGCTCGGAAGTGGTTAGGGCCGGAAGGATCTTGATAGAAGGGCCGGAAGGATCTTGATAGAACCTTCGGTGTCTCTATCTGCGTCTCTACTGTGACCAGCGCGAAGGCCTGGTCTCGACGAGGGTAGTCACGTGCGAGATCACGTTTAAGGAGCGGTCTGGACCAGACTGGCTAGAGCCCCAGCCCCACTCACGTGGAAGTGGTACGATCAAGCCAAACGGCCTCCCCCGGGCGCTGCAGCCAATCAGCTGGCCGCGTTTGCAGCGATCCGCGCGCGAGTGCCGGACAAGGGACGATACGATATATCACGGATTTTCGCGACCCTGCCCGCCCTCCATCACTGTTATCAGATGACTGCTGACCCGAACGTGCGCTTACTCTAGGCTCAAATTTGCGAGGCAGAGAGTGAGAGAAAACGCTCTGCTCGTGTGTTCGTGTGCGTGTCTGTGACAGGGCTATAGCTTGCCTGGCTTGCTTCACAGCCGCGCTTGTCCAATCCCAGCGCCCAGCACTGCTTCCCTCTTCCTCGCCCTCACTTCACCCGTTGAACAACTCGCGAAGGAAAAGGCAGCCTACCCTTCTTTATTCAGTGTTAGACTTCAGACATGGCCGACGAGAAGGAGAACATAGTTATAATAGGTAAGCGGCCCCTACCCTTCACGGCACCCCTTTGAAGAAATACTCCCGAAATCCTCGCCATGGAGAAAAGCACGGGGGAATGAAGACTAACCGATTCTTCCTCTTCTCCCTCTTATAGGCGGCGGCGTCATAGGCTGCTGTGCGGCGTACTACCTCACACGACACCCCTCCTACGACCCCTCCAAGCACACCGTCACCCTCCTCGAGTCGACCCGCCTCGCCGGCGGCGCCTCCGGCAAGGCAGGCGGCCTCCTGGCGCAGTGGGCATACCCGGCCTCGCTCGTCCCGCTCTCCTTCGACCTGCACGCCGAGCTCGCCCAGGAGCACGACGGCCCCGCCGCGTGGGGCTACCGGACCATCCGCTGTGGCAAGCTGACGGCGCGAGACCGCACGCTGCCCCCTCCGGCCGACGAGGCGGCGGGAGGCGGGGCCGGCGGCGCCCTGGGCTGGGCGGCGCGGCAGGTCAGCTGGGCGCTGCTGGGCAAGCGGCGCGAGGTGAGCAAGGACGAGCGCAACATCAAGAGGCTGGACAACCTCCCGCAGGACCTCGACTGGTTCGAGCCGCCGTGCATCGACAAGTACGAGGACATCGCGCCCGCGCAGGAGACGGCGCAGGTGCACCCGCACCAGTTCACCCTGGCGATGGCCCGGCTCGCTGAGGAGAAGGGCGCGCGCATCCTTTCCAACTCGCCGGTCGAGGAGCTGGAGTACGCGATGGCGGGCGATGACGACAGCGGGGCGGGCGGCGGGCAGAGGAGGAAGGTCGTCGGCGTGCGGTACGTGGACAAGGCGAGCGGGCAGGCGACCCTGCTTCCGGCCTCCAAGGTGATCCTGGCGGCGGGGCCCTGGACGCCGAACCTGTTCCCGATGCTGCCCATGAGCGCGATCCGCGCGCACAGCGTGACGATCCGGCCGACGCGGCCGGTCTCGGCGTACTGCCTGTTCACGGAGATCAGCTTCCCTCTGGAGGAGGACGAGAAGCAGCATGAGGACTATGACCACGACAGCCACGAGGCCGCGGCGCGCGTGGTGTGCCCGGAGGTGTACTCGCGGCCCAACAACGAGGTGTACGTGGCGGGCGAGGGCGACAGCCGCGTGCCGCTGCCGCCGACGACGGAGGAGGTGGAGGTGGACCGGGAGGCGTGCAACCTGATCGTCGACGCGGTGGGCGGCATCTCGCAGGAGCTGGGCAGGGGCCTGGTGACGAGCAGGCGCGCGTGCTACCTGCCGACCGTGGACCTGCCGTCGGGCGGGCCGCTCGTCGGCGCCACGTGGGTTGAGGGCCTGCTCCTGGCGACGGGCCATAGCTGCTGGGGCATTCACAACGCCCCAGGCACGGGCAAGGTCATCAGCGAGATCGTGTTTGACGGGCACGCGGTCAGCGCGGACATATCAGCGTTGGACCCGCAGCTCGTCACCTGAAAGGGGGGGGGAAGATGTCGCGAGGAAGTTGCAAAGCGAAGTAGTAGGAGATAAGGTACTCCACTGCGAGTGGGAGACGTGCTCCACGCCGGCCATTTTCGACCCAGTCAGAGGTTGTCCCTCCGGCGTGTAAACCCCGAGCTCAAAAAGAACGCACGGAGGGGGCTGTTGTGTGATGACAAGCCACAGTGTGCAAGGGATGCTCGGTACGCAGCGTAGTCTTGTCATAAAATTCCGAAATCCATTTCCAGTCTTGCGACTACAGACTGATCCCCATGTCCGTCGACGTTACAATGCCTGCCAGTTTGGCCCGGACCGTACACACGAAGCCTGATGTCCGTAGCGGAAATAGGCGCGAAAATCCAGTAACCCAGTATCAGATCGTTCCCTGAGCGCCAGAAGCCAAATTTGTCCTCAATCTACTCACCCGCCACTCCTCCCTATCCTGCTATTCTGCCTCGACAGCCGTCCGTGGTGCGTCGGCTTCGGCGTCGTCCCCTCCTCTTCGTCGTTGTCGTGCAGGTGCGCACCGAACTGCACCAGCACCAGCATGTCCGCCAGCCCGACCGCCACAGCGTTGCGCGCCAGCCGGCACACTGGGCCCGACTTGCTCGTCAGCAGGCTCGTCGTCAACGCGTGACTGCTGATGCTACCCTTTGCCGTCATGGTCCACGCCTCCCACCGCTCCTCGCCATGCCCTGCGCCAGCCGACGAGGAAGAAGTGGCGGTAGGCGCGCAGCCTCTGCGTCTCGTCAGGGCCGTCCTGCGTCCCGCGAGACCGCTACCGCTGCTAGCCCCAGCGGCGCCGAAACTGGCACCTAGTAGCCCGCCAACACCGCCTCCTTTCCCGTTGACGACCTCGCGCTTGCGAACGCCCGCGACGCCATTAGCGCCGGTGGCCTCCCAGACGCCCGGGTCGGGCATGGCGTGCGTGACCTCGGCGGCCGACGAAAACCCCATACAACGGCGCTCTCGGGCATCACGCTCGGAGCGGAGGCAGATGAGGCCGGTGCGGTAGCGAGGGTTGTTCTCGGCAGAGATTGTGCTCATCATGAACGCGCCCGACTCCCTATCAGTGTAGGCAATAGAGAAAGAGGCGACGGCGGTAGAGCCACAGTAGACACAGGCCTGCGAGGGCGAATGGAAGGCGCGCAGCGTGGGGAATCGAATGGAGCGGGGCTGCAGGCTGTAGATGAGGGTGCCTATACAGTTGGGATTAGCAAATAGTTACTTGAGCAGGGATTGCGCGACGGCATGTGCTACGGGTAGGCCTACCTGAGAACATGTCGACGAGGTGGAGGTCACTCTTCTCCTCGTTGTAAGCGATGCCGACACCCCTAAGTGACGGTATGACGGAAAAGCGCATCGACTGCTTCACGGCTGGAGATGCAAAGTCAAGGGCAGCGAGCTGCAGCGGCCGCGTGGACCACCATCCCTCTCGGTTGGTGGAGATGAAGATCCCCTCATGCTCGGATATCGTGATCAGTCGTGCAGGCATGCGTGGGCTGGAGCCCAGGTGTGCAGAGCGCACCAGAGTGTTGCAGATTTGAGCAGTGCTCACATCCCCCGTCTCGATATTGACGTCAATCAGGCTGCCTGACTCGAGAACAAGGAGCAGTCGAGTCGTCATATCATGGAATCGGTCACGGCTGGGTACTCTGGCAAATGTGCACGTGACTATCCGACCGTTGACTGAGGTAGACAGACCGAAGCGCTCCTGCTGACGGTTCCAGAGAGACACATTGCCTCCCTGTGAGCAGATAGCTACCCACTCGGCCCTGTTGTCGATTGACACCGTCGTCACAGGCCAAGAGACGCCCTGACTGGGTGACCAGGGTATGAGCTGATTGCTGGGAGTCGCGGACTCCAGGTCCCAGAGTCTGACCTCGCGATCGAATCCTACAGATACGAGAAATCTCCTCGCACCAGACGCCAGAAGGAATATGTCGAGCGTGTGGGCAGGTGGGAGGCAACGGACGGACGAGATGTCGGAGGTCTCGCCTGCTGACCCGCTGCTGTCACTCTCACCGGATAAGAGAGCGTTCCACACGAGCAACGACAACATGATACCCGCACACAGGAGAAGTGTGGGCAGCCAGATGCCTCTCTGGGACAGCGTATCGACCATGACGGAGTTGGCCAAATCGTCTGATATTGTCGTATTCCTCTTAGCCAGCTTTGGGATGACAATGAGCGGATCAAAAGTCTGCACGATGATATTCGAGGATCCAGGCTTCAGCAGCCGCATGATCTCCCCCAGAGTCGACGTGTCCTGAGCCTTGAGCCAACGCAAAGTATCAGGACCGGTCGACGGAAGAGAGGAAGCAGCATGTTTGCCTCCAAACAGCTGAAGTTTGGCGGACACCGACCGCAGCAGCATTTGCAGGCCTTTGAGGGTGGGCATGCGCACGCCCTCCCGAAAACGGAAGACCAAGAATACCGCACAAACAAGCGACATGATGTTAGCGACAGCCTCAGGGTAGAGAGATCTCCCCCGCGAATACGGCTGCCCAGCGCCGGTCTTTGCTGAGGCATCAACCTTCTCAGTCGAGCCTTGTGGCGTAGAGAAAGACTCTTCCAGCCCAAGCCGACGGACATTGAGCGACGAGACAGCGCCCATGAAGGTCATGAAGACAATCAGGTCGATGGTCAAGGCCAATATCGTGAAGTGGCAGAATGTAGCCAATCCAGAAGGTGCGTCGACGGAGAGAAAGGCAAAGACGATGATAACCCGGATCGCCGCGAAGAAGGGGGCAGTCCCCATACGCTTATATGCGGTGGAGATGCGACGCGGAGACGGCTGAGCGCCTGTGTTCTCCAGCTCGTGGAGCAGGTGAATGCTGCCGCCGGCATGTCAGCATGGTCGGTAGAAACTGCGAGCCCAGGAGCCATGATGTGCTGGGGTTTCATCTTACCTGTTTTTCAAACACTGCGGGACGACTGCAAGAGGGTACATCTTCCAGGGGATATTTGACGCGTCGATGCCGATCACCGAGGCAGCAGAGAGAGCCACCGTGACCGAGATAGCGACCTCGGCGGCGACAGCAAACAACTGTGCGGCGCGGCTTCTAAGTCCTGCTGCGCGGCCGATGCTCCATGCCAGATATGCTCCCGCGACGACGTAGAGAGTGCAAAATACCATATCGTCCACGAAGTCACTAGCACGGTACATCACCCTGACCAGTTCTCCACCGGAGGTATGTGCCGGCGTCTTGGGTCCGGTGCGTACATCCCAGTGGCCGGCATCGCTGGCCAGAGAAGCCGCATTCCGGTCCCAGGCTTGACGCGCAGATGTTCCAGAGTCACCGGCACCGAGCAGCAGATTGATGACGATAGCATCGGCGCCCTTGACCCGGCCCGATCGAAACGCTGGCGACCCCAAGACGGACTCGGGACGCAGCGCGATTCGGGCGGGCGAGCGTTGATCGTGCACGGCGCGGTTGACGGCTTCCAGGACGCTGTCGTCTGACAAAAGACATTCATCGGAACAGTTCAGGGTCGGCAGGAGGGAATGGACAGCGAACCCAAACGGCTCGGCCTGGGAGCTGTTGACATGCTCGGCGCTGTCGAATGGCGGCGGCACCAGCCGGGTTTGAACGGCGGCCGCATCGACGATGGCGTCTTTGCCGAGCGCGCGCATGCGGTCGCCGAACACCCAGGCCTGCTTGATCTGGGCGTCGGGCGGAGGAAGGCCGCGGCTGGACTCGCGGACTGGATCGGCCGAGGCCCAGGCCTGGGCCATTATGGCGTTTGGAAATAGCGAGAGCCGGTCGGCAGCATGATGGGCGAGCAGGACGGGCACGGCGAGGACGGCGAGACACAGCACGGCGCCGATGGTGAGGAGCGGGTGCTGGGTCACGAAGGCGGCATCGTAGCCGAGCGAGGAGGTGCGGCGGCTGATGGGGGGTTTGCGCGGCTTCAGCTGGAGGAGGGGAAGGCCATCATGGTCAGCACATCAAAGAGTTCCGGGCAGAGAGCCGCAGCATCGTCATTCGTCGTCATCACCCACCTCAGCAGCAGCGTTGTATCGGCGGTATGCAGGCATCCTGGCCTCTGGAAAGGCGGCTCAACAGAAAACCCCCGCGGAGCCTGTGGCCTTGTCTCTGCGTCCAGTCGACGCTTGGTCCCCCTATCTCGGGCGTGGGATGGGGATTGATGGGATGAGGTTCGCGGCTAACGAAGTCACGGTCGCAGAGCAGCTCCGGGAGAAACACAGGGCGGCGCGGACAGTGGCAGTGGCAGAGGCAGCTGTCATAGCCGGCTTGTCCTGCTGAGTCTGGTGGTGATGGTGCCGCTGAAGCTGCTGCTGTCTCCTTGGCGCCCTGGGTCGATTCGGGGCATGGGCATTGGGCACTTCTGGTAGGATTTTTCGCCCGAGGGCAGTTCAAGGATCCGTCGCTAGAGGGGAGCCTCACTTCCCGATTCGGATACCCTGATCTGATAATTGTACAGCGAGGACCCGCAAATGAAAAGGCGGAATCGGCCTCACCAAAGGCCCGTGAGCACCGACCGGCTGCCGCCATCCGTGTGAGCCGAGGGCGCTCGCCCATTGGCCGCCGCCCGCGCGAGTCAGTGGCGGAAAACGCTGAGGAGAGAGCAGACAGAGAGAAGAGAGACATAAGGAGAGAGCAGAGAGTTCGAATATGGATGTACGGATATGTACGGAGAACCCCGGCAAACCGCAGAAAAAGGGGCCTTCATCACCAGATCCTTCCGTTCCTGATACAAAGGGGGCAAAGAGCCCGATGCTGTCTTCTTCTGTTGTTAGTTAGGTAAGCGGAAGAGGTGAGTGAGCAAATGATGCGCACGATATTGCACCGGACCCAGGGTGGAGGCCGGGCCGGCTTCCATTGACCGCAGACCTCCGACCTCCTGGACAGGGACAACGCGCAGCTGGAGGGGGAGGGAGGGAGAGACCAGATATATAGACGGGAAACAGATCTTTAATATCTCCTGAGATCCAGATCTTTCAGCCCTACGCGCCCAAGCCAAGCGTTGCCCGGGTGTTTTAGCTGCAGGGCCTTGTAGAGCTGTCATCATCATGATGGTTCGACTGTGCTGGTGAAGTGGCCTGACACTTGGGCGCCTACCGGGAAACACGTGTTTCCTGCGCGCCAAAAGCGCGGCGCGCAGGATCGCAACGGCTGTTAGGCCACCCCAGGAAGTCGAGGAAGTCAAGGAAACCCCATCATTAGAAGGGCCGAGATCTCGTTCTCCTTTTCTGCAGATTCCCATGGTTGAATGATGCTTATTGCAATTATGCTATTCATGCGGCATGGCGTGATCTGCACTGTGGCATCCCATCCGGGGGCCACGCAGCCTCCATCGTGGTTTGCCCGGAGGATGACTGTCTATAACGTTGACTTACAAAGGAAATGCCCGACGGTTCTTCCGCAGACCGTTCCCCGACCAAGATGGTACTGAGATGCCCATCCTTCCCAAAACACCGAAATCACGAATCCCTCTTCTGGCCCCCATGACTCTCTGGCCTCCATGACCCCTATGAGTCGCCTTTTCCATCTCCTTCGATCCCAACAAGCCACTCCAGCACGCCCACACACAGTCCAGCCACACTTTTCTCTCTCATGTTTCCCAGGCCCGTCGATTTTGTGTTGCTACTACTTCCCTCCGCCTCCTGCTGCTGACGCACCCAAACTCTCAGCATCCCGGCCACCTTCTCGCACAGCTCCTTATGTGACGTCGCCACACCCCGATCTTTAAAGACAACGTCGAGCACAGCATACAGCGCCACGTAGCCCAGCATACCCAGCTGTTCGGCCGCTCCCTCTTCGCTCTGGACGGTCCCAAGCCGGCTCTCTAGTGCCTTCAGCGCCTTCTCCTCGTCCGGCGTACGCAGCCTGCTAATTGCAATCGCGCATGTCAAGGCCATGGCGAGGTCGGGAGCCACGGCCGGCAGCTTGGTGTCTGCACCTGGCAACTCACCGGCTGACTCGGCCGCTGCGCCCTCGGCCGGGAGGAGATACGACGACGCGGCCATGCTCTGTGCGCCAGACACTAACAGTGCCTTGAATGCTAGGGATATGTTTGCGACCTGGTCCTTCTCAACCAGTAATGCGCGCATGACATATGAGCGGCTCCATACCGCGGACCGCGGCGGCGCCACGCGCGAGGCCAGCTCGAGAGTGTCTCTAAGCGCAGTCTCGGGATCTTCTTCCTGTTCGCCGGAGTCTTGGGCGTGCAGCTCAGGATAGCTGACGAGCTCGTCACGTAGGATGATTCCTGCGCGCCACGCAGCCAGGAAGTCAAGTGGTGTGACGATCGCCGCGTCTGAGACGATGGTGTGCATCCAAGGCGCTGCGGCCGAATCTGAATCCGTGGAGGACTGTGTGCCATGGATGAGGTGGCAGGCCCGCTCGATAATTTCGTCCAGGAAGACGTCCTCGGCGTCTAATTCGAGGAGGGCTACAAGATGAGCCGGAAGAGGCGTGTCCTCGTTCATCGGCTCCTTGGGCGTCTTCTCCTGGAGCGTTCTGGCCTTGTCCCATAGCTTCTTCGAATAGCCCGATAGGAGAGACTCGAGAGCATGCTTTAGCAGACCAGTTGCTGAAGCTACCAGCACATGGGAGTGCAAAGCGCGAAGCATAAGGCGGTAGGGCGTCTCGGGAAGAGAGCTAGCCGCGAGTAGGGTCACCAGAAGACGACCGGTAGTGACGTTCGTGTCGCCGCCTGAGATCTGTGCGTCTAGGGCTATGTCCCACGCCCTAGTGCTGTCCTCCTGTGCACGCGACGGCAGGAGCCGCATAAAAGCCGCGGGATCGATTCCGCAGCTACCCAGCACCAGTTTCGTCGCCTGCAGGATTACAGCGAGAATGATGTGCAAGCTCTTGCGGGGTACCCACACACCCTGCGTCGCCGTGAGGAAAGCATCGCGGCGGAGATCTTTGGGCGAAGCCAACTGCTGCTGCTGTGCTTCTGTCTGGGCCATGGTGGCCTGCTGCATCTTCTCGGAAGGCTTCGCTTTCTCTGCCGCAGCGTCGAAAAGGGAGGGAAGGAAGACATAGAGAACGGCGCCGAGGAGAAGGAGGCCCCTGAAAGCGTGAAGCGCCGTGTTGATGGTAGATGCATCACCAACAAAGCCAAGGTGCTGAAGTGACTGTCCAAATTGTGGGAGCAGATGAACAGGCAGTGCAAAGAGTCCCCTTCCAGAGGGCATGTCATTTCCTCCCTCAGGAGTGCTGAAGCCTTGCATAGCCAGCATGCCGGCCATCCCACCGACCATGAGCTTGCTCATTGGTCCGCCGCCCGGCGAACGCCGTCCCGTGCCGCCCTGCTCGGTCATCAGTTGGCCGTTAAGTTTACCCAACGCCATGACCTGCTTCTGCAGGAGCGCCTTCTCCTCCAGCAGCTTCTTATTCTTGACCTCCAGCTCGAGGATGTACTCTGTCGCCTTCGACAGCACGCGCCCCTTGGTGATAGACGATCCGTTCTTGTCGTCTTCCTCCTTCTCGCCTGGCTGATGAAGGCTGGGGACGGCGTCACGCAGCGCGGCAATCATGTCGTTCAGCTTATTCCGATATCGCTTCTCAATATTGCTATGATGACGCTGGCTCTCTTGCGTGCCCTTCCGGGCGGGCGTTTTCGACGGCTCCGGGCTGGTGTCTGTTGAGTCCTCGCTGAGTTTTCGCTTCTTAGCAGGTGCCGTGGACGGGGCGACCGGGCTGACGGATCGAGACGTCTTGAAGTCAGGCGTCTCGATGGAGGATTGCACCTGGGGGGACGTATCTATGCCGAGATTCAACGGCATCGTCGCGGTCATCGCTGCGTCCTCAGCTATGCTCGGGAGCTGCGATGTTCCGAAGAAAGACCCGGCTAGGTTGCTCGTATCTAGGTTATCCATAGTGAACGGGCTGACGAGGTCACTATTTGGTAACTGGAAGTTGTTCCCGCCTGCCGAGCCGGTCATCATCGTCTGAAACAGAGGCGGCTCCGACAAGGAACCCGTCAGCGCAGGGCCCGTGAAGTCGAAGGTGGCTGCCGAGCTGGGGCCCTGGGGAAGGGAGCTCCCGTCGACGGCGACGCCGTTGGACGCCTTGCCATTCTGGCCCCAGTCGAAGTCGACCCAGTCCCTCCACTCATTCCAGTCGTTGGCAGACGATGCCAGGTCGTCCTGGCTGCTCTGCGGGGAGTGATGCCACGAGGCCTCGGAGGTTCCGGTGTTGCTAGGTGAGGTGGCGGAGAAGAGGCTGCTGCCGTGGCGGCTGCCGGCGGCGGAGGTGCCGGAGGGAGACTGCTTGCGGAAGAAGTAGTTGGGATCGAAGGAAGGGCTTGGGTCAAGGAGGGCATCCTACTCATGGCAACAGTCAGCAAGCAAAGCCGGTTTGATCCCCGCATTTCGCCAAGACCTGAGATGAGGGAGACGAGGCACGTCCACGGTGCCCCGCAACGGCGACAACAACGTCGGAGACAACAAATAGGGCAGACTCACCATGTCGTCGAACCCGGCGCCGCCTGCCCCCGAGGCAGTGAAGTTGTTGGGGTCCATGCCGGGCCCTGTCGTCCTCGTGCTGCAGGACGGGGATGCTTCGTTGGATGCGGTCTCAGGGTCCTGGTGTGTGTGGGTGCTGGTCCCTTGAACGGAATGCGGTCAGAGGCGAGGCTGGCTGGCTGGGCGGAGATTCGCGTATCTCTGGCCCGGAGTCTACAGTGGTAGAGATCCCAGCTGTGCGGCTCGATTAGGGCACGGCTGACCGTTGGCTGTCGTCGGCTGCGTTAGTCAATGATGCAGTGCGTACGTCCATCTAGCAATGGACGAGGCCGTCGAGCGGAAATCGCATGATTGTGTGTCTTTGTGCGCCCGTTTGGGGCCGTGAATCCATATAATGGGGATGCGCTGCTTGCGGCCCTCGTAACGCTACCAGAAACGGTGGCGTGATCCTCCTCGCCGCCGACCAACATGATCTGATGGCCGACAGGGATCAGGCATGGGCTAGGCCCTTAGGCGCTGGATGATCCCCGCTTTTGTTTCCCACTAGCTTTCCTCGAGGCCACGCCTATCATCGCCCTGCGCGGATTGCATGTGTTCCAGATAGCGTGCGCGGTCGATCCGTTTGCCAGGTACTTCACCGCGCACCCTCCAGTTTGGACCCTGATGCTCGGTAAATGGCCCCGGCTACCCCGGCACTGCAAAGTCACTTTCTCCGTGCATCCCGCCTGCTCGCTACCTCCTCCTTTTCATCATCAGCAGCCGCGGCCGACATACATGCATCATTGTGACCTCCCTCGCTCCTGCAGCCACGGAGCGACCTCCTGCCGCGCTAACCGCGTATTACTTAGCGCTGCACGTCAAAAATTCTCTTCGTTATCTTGCCTCGGATACCGAGGTACATAGGTACCTACCAAGCTATAGCACCTGCTGTATGCGGAGACGCTCGTGGCCCCGGCGGCCGAAAAGGACTCGTCCATGTCCGCCGGGACCGTCGTCGGCGTCCGGTGGCACCGATGCGCCATCTGGGTAGTCGCGAGTCTGTGACTTGGCACAATTATTAGTGCAAGCTCAGATCCGAAGCCCCGTTCCACCGCTCAGACATGGCCGAGGCCACCGGCACCGGTGATGCCAGAGCCGGTGTCGGGCGGATGGGCATTAGGACGAATCAAGGTCAAGATACATGATGGTCCGCGAGGATCGGAGGCTTTGGCGGACTCATTCCATGTCCCCCAACGATCCCGTGATATCCGGGGCTCCCTATCGTGTTGACAGCTATCACCAGCTTCACAAGGACTGTTCTTCCGGACCCGTTATCCACATGAGTTCCTCTCCATCTGTTCGACCGCCTTAGCATCAGTCGTGATCCATCTCCCCCACATGCCCAACCCTCGCACACGGTACGTCGCTCGTACACGACGTCAGAAGCCCAAATCTGAGCCGGTGAGCTCTCCGTCTCCTCAGAGCTGCTGGACGGCGGCCGCTCCTATGGCTCACGCCGGTGTACGGTCCGGCTACGGAGGCCGGACAGCGCCCCTTTCATACAAGTAGTCCATTCTGCTCCTACCTATTGCTGTGCAGCACCAAAAAGGAGGCGTCTCGTGGTACAAAGACCTCGGGACCGCAAGCCAACGGTGACACGCCCCAGTACTCTCATCTTAGACTATCATGAGTTGTGTCATGCTAAGCCTTTGAAGGCTTCGAGTCCTTCTCGTGTCCAGGCCGCGGCCGAGGTCGCCAAGTGTTGCGGGAACTGCGCAGTCGAAAACTGTCCTGGTGCAGCAGTCCCTAAGAGTGCATCGCCGAGCCCATCAACACCCGACGGGCCCTGCCCTGGTTGTGGGGAGCTCTGTCCCTGACAGAATATAACCTGCTCGGAAGAATCCCTCTTAGCCAGCAACGGCACAATGGCCTCAGATGAAGGGAAGTCCTGTATCTGCCAGATGTCAGCGCCCTAATAAGCCGCAAAGGAGAGAATTCGGAGGGTAACCTTTCCCACGTCGACGGAGATCCCACTACGCTTCAATTCTAGCCCGAGCTGCACAGCGAGCGACCAGACGATGACGTTTTTCCGGCCCACTGCCGTCAGCAGCTCGAGCAGGAAATCTAGATCGTCCACACTTTGCCGGTTGTGCCCTTCCGTCGAGTCCTTCACCAGCACCAGTGCCGCCATGTACGCCGAGAACGCGATCATGGGGTTCCTCATCACCGCCTCGATCTCGATCGCCGCCATCCTCAGTGCGGAGAGAATCTCCTGCGCCGCGGGCAGCAGGCGCACCGCGCTCTGCTGCTTCAAGTGCTCGGGAAGGCCAAGCGCGTCGACCTTGGCTAGGGCTGACTGGTGGAGGCATATGATGGAGGTCTGGACGCTGATGTTGACGAACGTGGCGTTGAGGCACCCATGGCTCCTGCTGAGTCGGAGGCTGTCGGGCAGGAACATGAGCATGGTGGCGAGGTCGTTATCGATCCGCCTGTAGCGGTTCCAGTACGACCCGTTCTTGACGTCCTTGGCGTCATCGTCGTCCTGCGTCCTGAGTGACGTGTGCTCGGCAATGCGATAAAAGATGTGCGCTGCGAGCACCCGCCCGGCAAAGGACGAGTACGCCGCCGATTTCTGGGAGAGCACTGTCTGAAGAGGACATGCTTTCTCCTCGAGAGCGTTGTTGAACGCCTCGTCTGAAGCTGGAAGCAACGTAGTGATCTGGCGCGTGCTTGGTCAGAATAATACGTGTTAAGAAGAGTAGACGTGCCATTCTTCCACTCACATCACTTTCATTTATGAGGGCCGGCCATCCAGTCACACCAACAACAAATCTATCGGAGCAGAAGATTACCCACCACGTCCTCCGTCGCTCTTCTGTCTCGCACCAGTCCCTCGCCCCTGGTAACCCGAGAACTACAGGCTGCTGAGGGTCGTCCAGCCGGTGCAAACCAAGCATCTGCGCTATCCTCACCGCCCGAGATAGGCTCACCGACGCGCGGCCGAACATGCGCTGCTGGGCTTCGTAGTTGGCCATAAGGGCCCAGCACTGCGCGTGCGACACTGTGACGAAATGCTCGCCATGCCCCTGGTCATTGTCAATTGCTTATCTTGCTCCAAAAAGAGGGAGGCCTAACTCACCTGTTGCTCGTCCGACTCAGCATACGCTCTCGCACGCTGGTAGAACGAAGCAGCCAGATCGCGGTACGTATCTATCATCAGTGAAGCCAGTGCCATGACGATGTGCTGCAAGCACAGTGGTGGCTGCATGTTCTGCGGCAGCGCTAAGGACGCTGTATAGCGGGACCGGTTCAGCATTGGGGCCGCATAATGAAGTTTATCGAAATACAACTCTGTCCTAGTGTGCCTTGTCAGTGATGTACGCCTAATACGTCTACTGATTGTGGGTTGTCTGCTTACAGCTCCTCTGTCAGCCGGGGCTGGCTCTGTCGGGGGGTGAGCATGGGAGCCGGCGGTGGCGCCGATTGCGTGTTGATTTCATTCTCCAGCTGCTCCCAGTCAGGCATAGCGGCGGGCCATTCGCTGGGGAACAAGAGCTGATCTGCCGGTACCATACCCGCGGCCTGGATGCCGTTCATCTTGTCTTCGAGCTGGGCTGCAAACTATGAGTTGGCGCACCGGTGCTGCACTGCAGACAGCAGCACTTACCCAGGCGTACGTCAAGCTCCCGCACGTTCTTGCGCCTGCTGACGTGCCTCTGTCTCGAATCGGGAAAGACACAGTCGGTGCCGAGTTTGGCGCAGCCGGCACAACAGGGCTTGACGCGGTTGCACTTGACCTTGCGAGCCCTGCATTGAATGCAGGACAGCTGGCTCAGCGCGCGAACGCCATGATCTGAGCTTTTACCAACCATGCTGTCGCGAATCGACATCGCCGGCTTGGGATCGGAATCACACACGGCATGGCCGGGGCTTGGAGTGGGATACTCTGAAAGCGGCGAGGTCTCCATTGTCACATGAGACTGTGAGGACTCCTCATGAATGTAGACTTCTAAATGACGTGACTGCTCAGTCGGCAGAACTACCGAAGATGCAGATTCAGATGCTACATGTTTTGAAGCTCGAGACGTGCTCTTCAAGGTATGACGCTGACAAATGGGCCGGAACTTGCCGCGCCACCTCCCACTGACTAGCGGAACTCCACCTCCACCTTGACTCTCGTCGTCCGCCGTCGACCGCCGACCACGTCTTGCTCGTGATGTGTCTTCCCTCCCCGCCGGCAACTCTTGAATGGACTCGACTCTCTTTTGCTAGCTGGGTCAGTGTTTGCAAAATACAGGCGGCAGCACCATTTGTGGGCCGTCTAGAGAGCCCTCGTTGATCCCGACCGCAAAGGTCGAAACGCGGTGTTGATAGATCATCGTCACATTTCCAACATCCAACCCTCGACACCACAACAGAACATTGCACGGGAAATTGTAGCAAACTGACTCGTGGGTACTGGGAGAGCAGACCAGTTCTCCAGCTCCGATTCATATACACAGCACCAAGCATACCTATGACTGGGACTTGGTGAGCTTCGAAAACTGGCTCTCTTGCCTCAACCACGTCCTGAAGTCCTTAAGACCGGGGTGCATCTCCCTCAGAGTCTTGATATCTGCACCGTATCCGACGTCGTAAAACCATTTGAACATCCTGCCGAAGTCCTTGACTGCCCACATGAGCAGCGACCCCACGATCGAGTTCGTGAACTGCACATCTTTGCCCGTTTCCTCCTTGAATACCTTCGCGAGCTGGTCCAGGGTCATCTCGTCGCCAGCCAGCGAGATACCGCGCCCGCGATACTGCTCAGGATATAAGAAGGCCTGGGCTCCAAAGAATCCGATGTCGCTAACGGCCACGAGCTGCAGTGGCTTGTCTTTGACAGCCTGCCGCCAGGCCGTGAGAAACGCGCGTCCCAGGAAGTCGTCTGTAAAGTTCTCCATGAAGGCGACAGGTCGCAGGATCACCCAGTCCATATTGCCACCCGCGTTTCTCGTGCTGTTCATGAGGTGCTGCTCGATCAGATGCTTGCTCCTGAAGTGTGGGATGTCGGTCGGACTCTCCGAGGAAGATTCGCCCCCACGGTCGACGGAGGTGTACACAAAGAGCTTGACACCGGCGTTGAGAGAAGCGTCGACAAGCGCCTTGCCCTGCCCTAGCTCACCCCCGCCGCCTTGCCCAAAACCCATCGGGACCTGCGACTACCGTGGTCAGCGCACTCGGTAGTTCGTCGTAGACTTGGCATGGTTGACTGATGGTGCATGATTATACTTACCTGAACACTGAAGACGCCCCATACCGGCGTAGAAGCTGCTGCCTGCGCCGTCTCAAGAAGTTTGCTGGGATCGGCCAGATTTCCCTGAACTAGTTTGACGCGTGTTGACAACTCTAGAAGCTTCTGCGCGGACGCAGAGCTAGCGTCGCGAGTGACCGCGAGGATCTCCAGGTCTGCATTTTCCTTGATGAGGCATCTAATAACTGCACCGCCCTGCTTGCCAGTAGCCCCGCAGACCAGAACCGACCGTGACATCGTGTGAACGAAACGGTGTCTGCGAGTCGACGTCTCAAATCGGAGATGTGCGAGCCTGAGGATATGATGGAATGGATATCTCAAAACAAGATGTGCTGATTTTCAGTTCTAGAGAAGCAAAGAGGTCGGCCGGCCGCTTGTGTTCGTCCGTTGCGACCAGCATGTGGGAGAAGGAAGAGTTGCTGGTTTTGTAGCATCCATGGTCGCAATTATAAAAGTTCACCGGCCGGAATTTTCCAGAAACCCCTCTCTATTATCAAGCTTTCTGTGCCCCGGCATCATCGATATCCATTGGAAGTCTATTCGTTCACATGCCGGCCTCTCTCGGACAACGAAAGTTGGTGGATGGCTTGTCGGTGGCTTGTCGGTGGCTTTTGGGTGCGAGTCATGGCGGAAATACCAGGCGCGAAACTCGTAGCACATAACACGGCCGGTTGCTAGGGTCCAAGCTCGCAGGGGGGTTCTCGGTCACACAGCGCTAACTCAGGCGCTCGTGCTCATCTTAATGTCGCTGTCCGAAAATGTCCGTAGGATGGCCTAGGGGGGGCTTATTGAATCTACTAGCATAGTAGCGACACGTCAATTTTCGCAGGATTCGGGGGCGGACACTGCATGAAAACTACCAGACTTGCATAGAAAAAGGCGTGAAGTTCGAAATATTCGAGGATTTCGTTGTTAGGCGGGTGCACTCTCTCCTCTACGGCGTCTGCCTGGATCAAACCTACAGAGTTGAATATAGCCGGATGATCTCTGCGACTCGACAATCCTCCGCAATTTGTTTTGATGATAATCCTTGAGAAACTTGGTTGTAATCGTTTAGCCAAGAATCGATTACCACCCCATGACCCACGAGATCCTTCAATACAGGTCGAACATGTCCAGCCAAGAGAATCTGTCGGTGATTCCATCCAGTGGTTACGACCAGTAGTATTGAACAGAGCTTGGACCAGACAACAAAAGTATCATGAGTGAACAGCACGGCCATCATCATAGGTGATCATGTTGAAGGGTCATGTTAAGTTCCTGTGCTAGGAATGACAGTGCGAACGATGAGCCATCGACAGAATACGGACCTGATCGACTTATAAGTGAGTTCGCCTGGAAAAGTACAGGGTGAACTGTACGATTGGTTTGCCGGACGCCTTTCCCTTCATAGCGGAACACCTCGTAGAAGGCTGGCAGGTTACACTGAATTTTAACCTTACTGGTCTCCGAGGCAGAACAAGGTGCTCGGAGAGCCTTAAACCTTTGCTTCCTCTATTATAGAACGCGTTTGCATCGTATAGAAGCGGTAATTGAATAAGGAGACTACAGCCACAATAATACTCATTCTGAACTGGAGGCGCCGTGCTGTGCAGGTCACATTACACACGATGCGCAACCCTCGTCTCGCGGAAGTTCTTGCTGCTTGCTGCTCGGAGAAAGTACACAACAACACAGTGCTGTGCCCAATACTTCATATGCCTAGACCAGTGAGTACACCATACGACTTTCTCAACGCGGATACGATGGCTACTCATGACATTATGATACCTTACAACAAGATTTTCAGGCCCTAGGCCTACTGCTAAGATCTCTCACGTCATCGCAGCTTTTGCCGATTCTTCACTTCTTACTACTTCTCCAGATGGCCACTGTGGCCCATTTTGGCACTGGCCTCCGTCCGGTCGATGATAACACTGGGACTGAAGTGTGCATAGCCATCAGCAGCTAGGGTGATACCGAATAGTTTCTCTTCGGGGATGAGCAACGCCGAATCACGCCCTCTTTATGCCAGGAACATCTCAGAGACTGTCGAGCGTCTTAATTATGCCTGCATTGGTAGGTCTTGTCTACAACCCTTCTGTATTCAGCGCTCCAGACATCGACTAAGACTGTTCTGGCGGTGACGGAGTCAACTACACTCAAGTATCAGATAACGCGAATATGTCCGACGTGGATGGCTTAATTCTGCTTCCGACTGAGATGAAGACTGCAACTGACGTTAAAAAGCTGTCAATCGCGGTCTCTGCCCTATAGAAAAACATGATCGCCGCCATCGAGAAGACGGCCTACAAGATGAACATGATTGTGGACTAGACATATGTATGCCATATGAACGCTATTGATTGTCAAATGTGGCTGAACGGGAGTAGGTCATGGCTTACGATCTAGCGAATAAACGCGATGTATCCGTCCACGGATCCCTGGATGCAATCAACGCATACAACTAAAGCTTTCACCGCAGAAAGATTAACGTCGGCTTTGCGTTGCACGCTAAGTATTTGACGACACCGTGCAATCCTCGATCGGATGTTTGACGGGAGCTTCGAAGTTTTCCATGGCAGCAACGCTGATCTGCCCGGGGCCATGACATTCGAGAAGAGTAAACTTCCAGGCAGTTCCCCGTCCGTCCAAACTGTCCTTATTCTCCCAACGGAAATTGTGAGACCGGGGCAAATTTGAAGTGCTCACAGTCTACAGGCAAGCGACTGCTGCAACATCTACGGATACCGGAAAGAGAACATTGCCATGACGTTTGCTTTTCGTTTCTAATCCTACGGAAAATGCTCGACCCCGAAGCACTGCGGGCTCGATTTCCAGCCCTGCTACGGCGATTGCCATGTCCCGCCGCTTACGTCGTGCTTTCAGGAGGTTCTAGCGCAAGGCAGGGCTGACACACTGGATAGCGGCCAATGCTTCTGGGGCGCAGAGACCAACTTGTCCTTGGCGTGGGACACACCTCAGCTGATCGCGCGGAAGTTCCCGACATTATCCAGCGCAAAAGACTCGGCGGTGTTGCCGCGTGGAACCTGGCACAGGTCAGCTACGACCAGAGCGACTTGAAGGCACTGCAGGCGGACATCACGGCAATGAAAGCAGACGCCTGCTGGAGTTTCCGGTACTTCCGAACATTCTGGGCACCGTCTCATGACTAGATCGTTGCATGGCGTAATACACTGGAACTTTCCGCATTGTGGTCCTAAGCACACGAACCTCGAGCTTGCTTTCTGGAACTTATCACTAGCTACACAGATCAAAGGAAGGCGCTGCCTCTCACAAGTGAAAACAATCTTTCTCCATTCCAAGAAACGATAGGTATTTCAGAGTCTCTATAACTCTACTTAATCGTGATCAGATGCAGTTGATCATCAGTCCCCAATATCAATATCATAAGACCGTGATATACTAATGTACGGCTTTGCGTTTCAGCAAGTATCTAGCTCAGCCATCCAGGAGTGGGGTTTGATCCAAGTATTTACCCATCAGCTGTGCGGTTGTTGGCCTTAAGGGAGCGAGTCAATATCTACTCGTACCGCTATATTCCCATTCCAGAGGGAACCGGCCACCACCTGATTAGAAATGACGTGCACAGGGATCGTGGACGCACGTCGTTGACCGTCAGAGGCTCAAGGATCCTAGTTGAATCTCCGAAAAAGGTTGGCTGAACGTTCCAGCAGGCTGGAAACTCATTGACAAGTTGCAGAGATGCACGCACAAAGCAACAGATGCCGGATCCCTCAAGATCTCGCGTCACATTATTAGACACCGACAAGCTGGAAGGTATCCCTTCCGGGCTCTTGACTCTGCACCTTCCTCACGCTGAAGACTCCTCGGCCATAATGACCGAATCGGGTTGCTCTCCGGACCATGAAAGTGCGCGTTCCATTTAAGCGGTGCCTCAAGGCAACAATTAAGTTACCGGTCTCACAGGGGCGACTGACAGCGCCCGAACTGGAAGCATCCCCGCAGAACCCAAACCCAATTGAGGCGCTCCGCATTCGCTAGAGTCTATGATTGCTCGGGCACCCCAGCATATGCTAATAACCTCATTATCCACGGCAGGTAGCGGCTCTCGCCAAGGCGACCGGTTGTATACCCCGCATGAAGCGGCCAAATCAAGGGATCGAGGAATCTGGGGAAGAACCGGTGGCAAGCTTAGCTCCGGGTCCGGTGTTTCTTCTGTGCCCCGGACTGTGGGGGAAATCTCTGCGACGCGACCAAGATCCTTCGAGGAGAAAAGACCCGTTCTGGACCTGTCAAGAGGGTTTTGCTTCCTCTTCTCTGTTGATTTGCAGGACTGTCAGTTTGGCAGGGTACGACTCTGGAAACACTGCGTGAGACAAAGCGTCAAGATGCATCACGAAGAAGAACATCACGCGCGGCACCTTATCCACAGGTATGTAACAACACTGTTCTAATTTCTAGCTTGCACCGCCAAAAGCTCACTGAGTCACACAGTCATGCCCACGAGGAGGACATACCGGGCACGGTGAACCTTCGCGCAGCCGGTAAGGAGCTACAGCGGTTCACCCCCATAGGAGTGCTTTGGAGGCTGACTTGATGAGAAAGAGGGTGATGACACAGCATATGGGCAGGCACTATTCCCCGTGCCAGCCGAAGACCCCAATGATCCTTTGCAGGTACAGACCGTTGAGCACAACTGCGGCCACATTGTGTGCTCTCATCTAACACGCACTCTTAGTGGCCCAGTATAAGGAAGATATCGATTCTTGCCGTCTGTTCTCTGTACTCATTCCTCGGCAACTCGTCGCTGCTTGGGCCATCAGTCTACATCGGTATTTTCTCCGAAGATTTTGGCATCACTCCCAACAAGGCCTCTGGGCTTATCAGCTATGCAAATCTTGCCTTCGGTTTCGGTAGGTGGAGCATCCCGTTGCAACAATACTCGGGGCTTACTAGTTGCTCACCATGCGAAGGGTCCCTACTCCTCGTCCCGCTGTATCACAAGTTTGGTCGGAGGCCTGTGATGCTCGCTTCACTCGTATTTGTGTGTACCGCTCACCTGATTATGGGAGAATGATCGAAACTAACACTTTCAAAGCACTGTGTTGGACTGATCGCTGCTTCGAGAGCCACTAGCTATGGGGGCCTGATGGCAGCACGCATTGTTCACGCATTCGGCTCCGGCGTCTGTGAGGCGTTGCCGGTACAGTTGGTCAACGACATATTCTTCCTGCATGAACGCGGAAAGCGTTTGGGAATCTACACAGGTACCTATCTCACCGGATCTACGGATCAGCCACCTGCTGAGAACCATCGGCTTACATCTTTCTAGTCTGTCTGTGCTTCGGTTCGTCTGCGCCTCTTTTCGCTGGATACATGCTCAATGCCGGATACTCGTGGAGATTGTTCTTCTACGTCGAGTTCGCTTTTGCAGGGGCCCTCCTAATCATCGCGTTCCTCGTTGTGGAGGAGACAACATACCACCGCAAGACGTCCCAAAGCGTCCCTGACCGCCTCTCTGACCGACCGGAAAGCCGGTCCGAAACGGACAAGGCGTCGGCGGCTGCCGCGGAGAGCGCCTCGTTGGGTCCCGACGTCCCGCCGCGCAAGACCTTCTTGCAGACGCTCAAGTTCTGGGGTGTCTGGGAGCGTGACTCGGACTTTTTCCTCATGATGTTGCGGTCCTTCACGTACTTCCTCGTCCCCCAGGTCCTGTGGAGCATCTGCACGTACGGCCTCTACATCGGCTTGGGCGCGCTCGCTTTTAACTACACCTTCCCCCTCAAGATCACCGCCCCGCCATACAATTGGTCAGAGCTCAACTCGGGACTGCTCGCTGTCGCCACAATCATCGGCTACGCCCTCGCAATACCCTTCACGCCGTCCTCTGATATCCTCGCTGCGAAGCTGACCCGCCGCAACGGCGGCATCCGCGAGGCGGAGATGCGTCTCGGCGTCATGCTGCCGGCGATGCTGCTTGCGCCTGCCGGCCTGGTTGTCTATGGGTTCGCCGCGGAGCGGAATTTGCACTGGGTGGCATACTTCATCGGCGTGGCGATGGACCAGTTTGCTAGCTACTTTTACTTCACCTTCACACTAGCTTACGCCATCGACAGCTACCAGGCAAACACAAGCGAGATGCTCATCGCCATGAACCTGGGCAAGCAGGCCATCAGCTTCGGCATGGGCATTAATCTGCTCGAGTGGGTACTCGAGCACGGGTACGCGGTCATGATCGCCGGCGTGTTCGGGGGTATCCTTCTGGCTAACAACTTGATGTTGGTCGTGTTCATGCTATGGGGGAAGAAGATCAGGGCGTTCATGGCCAAGTCGTGGCTGGCTAGGATCCACAGCAAGAGCATACGGGAAGTTGCCGTGGCGTAGGATGGAGTTGCCCTTCCTCCTTTCTACGAGTGGGTGGTTTGGTAATTAATGATGGGATGACACATATTCAACTTCAACATGTATAGTGGGCAATGAAACAACGCTTCAACGTCAATGATGTGTCCATGTGCAGATCGCAGGTGACCTCTCCTCATTTGCTGGAGAATCCGGTCCAAGTATTTTCGCTCTCTGATATCGCGGCCCAGGAACTGTGTACGTCCACCACTTCATTTTGCCGCACCTGAACAGGCCAGGGGATGCCGGTCTGCGGCCCATATATGTCAGGATGAGAGGTAGCATTAAGGGCTGGGTAATCCACAACAAGTACGGAATATCTGAGAGACTCCTGTCCCTTTGCGCGACTAGCAAACCATGAGGAGGTTCTTAGAACCGATGAGATCGTTCAATGGGTTCGACAGGTAACGCCGTTTTCACCAGTACAAGACCAAACAAGAGAGTAATAACACCCAGAATCCATCCTACATCGTCGGCATATATGTCTGCATCCTCTCCGAGAAGTCAATACCTTCCCTCAGCCGTCAAGCGAATAGCCGACTTCTCCTGCCTCCCTCCCCATCTTGATCAAACTAGCCTTCATCTTCTCTGCCCTAGCCATGTGCTTTTCGTCCAGCCCACTGAAGTCAACTCGATCGATCCAACCCCTCAGCCCGTGCTGCAGCACATTCCTCGCTCGCAGCGCCGAGCCGTCGACGTGGCCTGCGCTGCCGTGCAGCGTCATGCGCTCCTTTGTACAGTCGTAGACGCCCCTGTGCAAGATGTTGTTGTTGTAGAAGACGACATCTCCTGGCTTCAGCTTCACGATCAGCTGGCCTGGAATCACCTTCTCAAACGGATCGGCCGCCCTTTCGAAGTCTGTGCGAGCCCGGGTGTGCGAGCCCGGAACGGCGATCAGACTCTCATCGTCGTACAATGCGAGGTTCCACTGCGCAGAGAAGGCAGGCTGGCGCAGGCGGGCAAGTTCCTCGTCTGGCGTCGCCGTTGCGGGGATGTCGTCGCGATGCCAGCGCAGCTCGAAGTCGTGGTCCGGCCGGACCAGCAGGTTGAACAGCTCCATGACTAGCTCGTCGTCGCTGCACTGCAGGAGCTCGCGGGTGGGACCCACGACAGCGTCGGAGAAGTACATGCGGACGAACTCGCCGTGGCCCGGCATGTCCGGGTGCATGACGCCCTGGACACCCCAGATGCCCTGCGCGGCCGGATTGGGGCCGGAGGCGGGCCAGGGCGGAAACTGCTTGGGGAGGGTCCGGACGTGCGGCCACTTGCCAGCGCGAGCAAGAGCCGTGCAAGTCTGGCACACTTCACGAAGCTTCTCTACCTGTTCAGGAGTGATGGCGTTGGGAATAACGACGAAGCCGTCACGGTTGAGGCGATCGAGAAGGGTGGACGTGGTCATGATGGAGCCGTGTATCGGTGGTTGCCGATGATAATGACAGCTTGTTTTTCACGCGTTTCTCTCTGGACGGCTCCCCGCTCGGCTAAGTAGCTAGTATAAGAAGATCATAGAATTGTGCGTTCGACGCCTGGGGTTTATCAATCTAACATAGTGATCAGGCAAGTGGTTACCTTTTCCATGAGGAAAATGTGTTCGAAGGAGTGTCGCACGATAAGCTGTGCCGGGTCGCCGGGGGACCCCGCATTACGACCACGTCCTAATCACTCCCGCACGCCGGGCCGTGCTACTGTAACTACGGAATACAGTGGGCTCATATCTGAAGCTACTGTCCACCTAACGGCATATCCGCCCCGTTGTCTGCGCAGTGTCATTGGCAGAACGGCTAGTTGAGCGCTTCAGCGTAACGTTACACACTAGGTAGCCAGGAGAAGCAGTTCTACGTACCTGCATCGGACATCAGGGCAGATCGATTGCACGACATACTTCTGAGAAAACCCAAAGAATTCGGCTGCTTAAAGAAGCTACACCCTTAGCGCCATGTACTCCACTCTAGGGGTGTAACTCTGAGGCAGAGCCTCCAACCAGACCGTCACTGAGCAAGGATGGCCGTCGGATGGTCGGATACACGTATTAGGGGCTTCTTAACTCACGTCTCTTCCACCTTCACAATCAGGCCAGCTACTTATTTGAACGTTTCTGTCCTTTTACTGTGTGCGGTTCCTGCGAACTCGATGAGCCCTAGAGCAACATGGTTCGCTCGGGTAGCTCGGTTGATGGACGGGAACACACGACTACCCGGATGTGGCTACCTTATGCGTGTTCTAACTAGTAACTATAAGAATGTAGTGTAGCTTGTCACCTTGGCCTCCAACTGATGGGGACACTATGCGATTCTATCACCTGAGCCAAGGTCCACTCTTGGTTCTACTGGAACCTGAAACGCTGATCGGTGCCTGCTGGTCGCTGAGACCTTCAGGTGACGATGATATTTCCTTGAAGTCGAGATCTCCATGATCGTCAAATGGCCTCACCGGTAACAGATATTTCATATTGAGGGTCGACGACATAAACAATGAATAGAGCCACCAGCAAGAGGGCCTGGCAATTGGCCAACAAAGCCTGTAGCGATAGCAGCACGAAGTTCTCAATGGATCATAGGAGAACAGAGAACTTATTTGTATCAAGAAAGGATGCTGCGGAGCGGATGAGGCTACAGTCGCCTCGCCGAGAACAGCCGTTGGAGGGCCGTCCCGGCCGGAGGAGCCTCGGGCGAGTGTTCCCCGCTTTGTCCCGGTCACGCCACCAAAATCGGAACAGGGAAGCTTTGGGACACTCGCGCGATCCTCTCGCCTGCAGCGACAATTTTCACCGGTCCCTAAGCTCCAGATTTGCTTATTTCCTTTCGGCATCGTGCAATGCATCCAACATCGATGAGGCAAGAGCCGTGGTGATGACGATGTCGACACAGAAGGGTCATTCGACCATGTCATGACGTCAGCCGGTTCACTACCGAAAAAGCCACGACGGCGATGATGCGCATATCGTAGGCTGTATACCGTATACCATACGACAGAAGATGATAAAGTGCGATCAACCCTCTGATCTCCAAAGCACGATCCAAACACTGCCTCACAGCATGTCTTGTTTGTCTTCGGAGTCCAACTGAGCCTCAATCCATGTCCTTGTTCTCGGCAATCCGGCCCCGCCTCGCTCTAGGACTCGCGACCTCCCTCAGATCTTCCCCTTGTCGACCCGCCATCGCCTTTCCAGCCATCATCACACCGTCAGCCAGCGCCCTCGCGCGAAGCAGGGGAACCATGTCGAGTGAAAACAACGACTGGAAGAGCAAGGATCCATACCGGACTCGCGGCAAAGATGAGAAGTTCGACGCCAAGTGGACTGGCCGCTGCTTCTGTGGCAACATCAAGTACCAGCTAAGCAGAGACAAGCCTCTCGACGTGAAGTACTGCCACTGCAGAGACTGCCAGAGGATGCACTCGGTACGTGTACGGGCCAGCTCAAAGAGCCAACCTCTCGCTGACATCGTCGACCACCACAGGCACCCTTTCAGTGGGCCGCCATCTTCGAGAAGTCCGATATCAACTTCCTCACCGGCGCCAAGGGTCTGACGTGGTGGGACTCATCTGCCAAGGTGGAGGAGCACAATCTCCCCTGTAAGGTGGTTTGCGACAACTGCCACGCCGCCATTATGGATGAGGGTCGCAAGATGATCCTGATCTACCCGACGCTCCTCGACAACATCGTCAGTCCCGAGGGCAGGGACGTATTCAAAGTCAAGCAACACATCTTCTACAAGTCGCGGGTCGTCGATTTCAAGGGAGACGGAGCTGTCAAGTGGGCAGGGCTGGACGGCAAGAGCGAGAAGGTCGACGACGACGGTAATTCGGTGGACAGAGGGGAGAAACAAGGACCAGGCGGGCCTACTGCCAGTGTATGACCGTGGAGGTACTGAGCAGCTGGATGTCTGCTAAAGGTTCGTATAGCATCGTCGAAATGTCTAGACCTGCGTCTTCCGGGTAGTCAGATCCCTTCACGGGTGGCTTGGAAGAGCAAGAGACGAGGAGGGGGGCGGGCGGAGGCGATAAGCTTGCTCGTGGCAACGCGACTGTCGCTGAATAGAACATCGATAGACATCCTCACCCGTTCGCGCAGAAAACTATCGAACACAGCGGATATCATCGGGTGTCCTGGCTCTCGTATCTGCTACCATGTACATCATGATAAGCAGCAACTTGGCTCAGACGGGCCAGAACCCTTGTTTCTAGCAGCCACGTTTTTATCCGGAAGGAGACCGATGACAACACCATGTAATTGACGCGATGTCGGCCGAGATCTGGCCTTTGTGCTTCGGAGATCATGTGCGAATACTCCACGGTGGATAAAGTTTCCAGAGTAATTTAACAACTCCGTTCGGGGATAGGACGGAATTCAAGAAGAGCGAGCCCGCCCCTGAATGAATGCAATACAAGGGCCTCGATCAGATATCCGGACTGGTAGAGCCTCAAGTCCTACCGCTAATTCGGTACTACGGCGTTCCTTTGGTGGTTGTACGGGGACAACTCTCGGTGTTAAGACGGAATGGGGTGCGCCCCCGGGTGACCAATCAGAGACGTCTTTCCCGATTTGGACTCCTAAGAAATCACCAATCCCGTGTTACGCTTCGAAGACCATGCCCAGCCGACGTCGGTTATGATGTGAGCTTGTCGGCCGTCGTCTATAAATATGTTCTCAAGTACCATCCACTGGCGCACTTCCTATCCTATTCTTTTATCATGAACCACTCAAGCAGGCCACTCCTGGACTCTTACAAGAACGAGCCCAAAATGTCTTCGAAGATTATTCTCATAACCGGTAAGTGCCCCTCGCTCGTGCAGCTCCGGTTTCCATCTTGCTGAACTCAAGGGGACTCTACTAGGAGCCAACGCTGGCGTCGGTTACGCCACCACCCAGGTCCTGGCTTCAGCCGGCTACCACGTCATCATGGCCAGCCGCTCTCTAGAGAAGGCCGAAATTTCAAAGCTCGAGATTCAGTCGGCGGGTGCGCCCAGTGGGAGTCTAGACACGCTCCAGCTGGACGTGACCGACGAGGAGTCGATTAAGCGCGCCGCATCTGTAGTCGCCGAGAAGTTCGGCCGCTTGGACGTGTTGGTTAATAACGCCGCCATCAGCAACGAGGACCCAGACGTGGGAACCCGGTTTCGCCTCAGCTTCGCCACCAACGTCGTCGGTCCCGCCCTAGTGTCTGCCGCGTTCCGGCCCCTGCTGCAGTCTTCGCCAGGCGCGTACTCCATCTACGTGTCCAGCAGCGTCGGGTCGCTCACGATGGCAAGCGACCCGACGCTGCCGCTGTACCAAAAAATGCCTAATTTGGACGCGTACCGGGCGAGCAAGGCGGCACTGAACATGATTGCTGTTCGGGAACACGCGATGCATGGCGGCGCTGGGCTTAAGGTATTTGCTATGTGCCCTGGGTTCGTGAGGTCGAACGTGCGCGGCACGAGCGAGGAGGCTAGAAGCGGGTGGGGCATGGCCGGGGATCCGAGAGAGTCGGGGGAGCTGGTTCTGAGCATCGTCGAGGGGAAGAGAGATGCGGATGTGGGCAGGTTTGTTTGGAAGGATGGAGTCTACCCCTGGTAATCAGAGACTTGAGAGTATTTGTTGAATCGTGCTGTGTGCATTCACAGGGAATTGAGTGAACCATTCTAAGGGACCAAACTGCCAATAGAGAGACCAGAATATTCCGACCCTTAGATCGAGGCAGCTTTTGACTGTAATTGTGACGCACAGATCGATGACATTGTGCTATTGTTGACAAGTCATCAAGCCGAGACTTTATAGCGACGTTACAAGATCGGTGTCGATATTGGGTCTTTAACCAATGATAATCAGGTGCATTTGCTCAATAATCATCCGGTTTCTGGCCGTTGAATTCCCAGTGTGAAGCCTTTGGCAATGCTTGTTGTCCCTTCAGCCCTACCGAGTCTCCAAGGTGTCTGTCTACTAGGAACTTCGATCTGTTGCGACCCAGTGAATGTGGCTTTCTATATTCCATAAAACCTTCCATTACGGCAACGTAATAGCTATCTATTGCGTTTTTCAAAGTTGATCCAACATTCATGCTCCTTCCTGATTGTTAGCCATGAAAAGTGATATAGCGCCCGTAACTCCGCTCACCTCGAATCGGGGTTGTGTCTCATCGTAGAACACTTCAAAACGGCTGGTGATGCCTGGGCTCACGCCTTTCTGCCGATCCTGTCCATTTGTTGTGTACTTCCTGTAAAGTGCCGCAAGTAGTGTCGTCATTTCAGCCATGGCCAAACTGGGGATTTTGTGTCAGTTTGGCAGTCTTTGAATAACTTAGGCGGCTGGGACTCACTGTAAACCGATGCACATCCGCCCACCGCTAGAAAAGGCCCAAAACCACTTTCTCATCTCTGCAAGATCACCGTATTCCCCCAGCCACCGTTCAGGTTTGAATTTTAGAGGCTCCGGGAAAACCTCCGGGTTTCGGTGCAAGGTGTATGGAGACATGCTGACAACCGTTCCGGCGGGTACTAGATAGCCGTCGATAGTTGTGTCAACTGGTAATGACCGGGGTTCGGATGCTGGTAAAGGAGCATATAGTCGTAGAGTCTCCTTAATGATTGCATCGAGGTAGGGTAACCTATCAGACACTTCAACTGTAGGGTTACCGTCTTCGTTGCAACTGGTAATCGGAATAGCATCTAGTTCCTCAATTAATTTCGCCTGGTACTTCCGATTTTCCGGAAGTGACAGAGCCCAGATGGTGAACATTGCTGTATCACTTGTTGTGTCAATGCCAGCAAGGAAGTGATCCGCCAATTCGGAGGCTATGTCGAGACCGTCAAGGCGAGCGAGTTTGCCGTTCTTGCTGTGTCTCCAGAGCTTCTCCATAATTGCCAAGTCCTGAGTTGGTTCTTTCTCTTCGACTGCGACCTCGAAGCCTTTCCAAGCCTCCAACGCGTGGGCTCGGATTCCAGTGTACGTTGCCGGCTTCTTCATTGGCAACAGTCCCAAGGCGGTTACGATCCTCTCCGTAAAGCCAGTCCTCGTGTAAAGCCATTCGGTGTAACTCCTTAGGTGAACCGCGAACCAGCTGAGTCTTCTCCTGCTGGGGTCGATAATGTCGTCAAGCAACTTCCGATCCGCTTCATTTCCCCGCAAAGCGTGGGTACCGCCGTGCTGATCTCCATAGAGGAACCCGGTGATGCTGTCAAGGCTGAACCAATGCAGGCTCTGAAAAATCTCCGCAGCCACATCCGTCTCACGCTCTAGAAGTTCCAGGTAGCTCTTGACGTTCCTCTCGATCAAGGGCTTCGCTATCGCGTTTGGTGATAGTACCGTACTCTTGGAATAGGCGTGGGCAAGCAACTTCTTTCTGTCCGCGTGTTGTTTTGTGCTTGCGAAAGTGAACAGATTCTGGCGCCCGTAGACATCAAACATTCGGTAGAAGTCCGTCCGCTCAAAGCCGGAACCAGCCCCGTAGATTGTTCGGAGGGCACTCAGAGATGAGAATGATACTTCGTTCGGACTGATGCGCACTGCAGGACCGTATTTCTTATGCAAAGAGTGGATGAGAGGGGTTCTCACCCCTTGGTAGTCGGCAAGGGCAAGTCTCCATTTCGTAAGAGCGAAAGTCTTGGGACCCGGAATAAGACGTAATGGAGAGGCCAACAGGGGCAGGTAGACTAGTCGATAGAGGGCATATGCGACGACAACCGCGAGGCCGACAAGTACAACGTTGTCCGAGAGTATCCCGATGCCTGCAAAAGTCGGTCAATACTCAATCAAGCCACACTGAGCACCCATCTCTACTCGCCCCTTTGAACAATACTTCCGGCCATTATGCACAAGAACCGTCGTCAGCGAGTCGCTCTTCGATGCTAGCTTTCAGATGACCGGTGTGGTCCCAGCTGCTTTCTTCGACAAGCTGCGTCTCTACTAAAGGGGCAATCAACAGCAAAATAGCACGTGAACATCCCGCTTTGTAAGGCGATTTGGTTATCTTGGGGTCTTATCTTCCCTGGTCCGCGTTGCGTCACTAGACTTCGTCGGGCGGCCCGAATCCGAACGCCCTGAAACGCCAACGTCCCCGCCACACGCTTCGGACAACATGCGGCCGCTAACCGCAGACTGAAGCGATAAATGCATATTCGGTTCGGGGCATGCATGTCTGCTTCGGTATTTAGGGTTATCGCACTCTACTGCCATCTTCACAGAACCATCTACACGAGCTCCTTGTATTACTTACTATTGTCATTGACTTCAAGCTACTACCTTTAGTCCCCGAAGACTTAGTCACCCCTATCCATAGCCACGATGGCACCGTCCGCGACAGCAGATCTTGTCTCTTTTTCCCCTGTATCCCCTCCTGCTAAGACTCAGGATGTCGACGCAATGGCAGGCATGGCACACAGGGGCAAAGCTCTCCCTGGCATTCCCAAGTTCTCCTCGGCTGCCGCCAAGCGACAGTGGCAGCTCGAGCACATGGCCGGCGCTTTTCGTGTGTTTGCACGCGAGGGTTACTCCGAGGGTATCTCGGGTCACATTAGTGTGCGGGATCCGGAGTTCGAGGACCGCTTCTGGATTAACCCGCTGGGTAAACACTTCGGCATGATGCAGGCCAGCGACATGATCTGCGTGGACCTTAACGGTGATGTCGTCGGTGGTAACACGGCTGGCTCTATCAATGCTGCAGGCTTTCAAATCCACAGCGCGGTGCACCGCTCGCGCAGCGACGTGCACGCCATCTGTCACACCCACTCAGTGCATGGGCGGGCGTGGTCGGCATTTGCGAAGCCGTTGGAAATGATCAACCAGGATGTATGCTATTTCTACGGGGCGCAATCAGTGTACTCGGATTACGGTGGAATTGCCAACGAGTCGTCCGAGGGACAGAGGATTGCAAAGAGCCTAGGGAACGGGAAGGCGTGTATTCTGATGAACCACGGACTCTTGACGGTTGGACAGACGGTGGATGAGGCGGCATTCTTGTTCTGTCTGATGGAACGGAGCTGCAAGGTACAGCTGCTGGCTGACGCCTCTGGACATGAGAAAAAAATTGTCAGCGACGAAGAGGCTGCTTACAACTTCAAAATGGCGAGCACTCCCGTAAGTCGAATCCCCAACGTCCATGAGAAATCAGCATTGCTGACTTCGTCTATCCTAAATCCAGGAAACATTGTACACGGAATTCCAGCCCCATTACGAATATGAAGAATACTTGTCGAATGGCAACTTCAAGAGGTAGATCATTGTCGAAAGAAAGATCATAAGATAGTCGACTACATGGGATGTATTCACGCATGACCAGTTCATAGTTCGGGCTGAAACCCGCTGAATAAACCCTTCGTATCGTAGTATACCATTACAGACGTCAACCAGACGGATGGCGTAACAGAGTGTTGGAGGGTGAGGGTCGTATTCGGTACGTATAAAAGCGATTATAATGTCTTTACCGTGATACAGACCGTGTACGATACAGCAGCTCGCGAGATCAGTATAGAGTATCAGTCATTAAGAGCTGCTCTACCCAGGTCCGTATTCACGGTCTTAGGTTTGCTTTACAGTTCTCATCAGGAGTTGAACCGGTGATATATCCGTGCATGGATGAGATGACACCATAGAAGTGCACGGGCCGATCATTCACAGGTGACTGGTACTCGATAGGTAACCAACGGCTGCCATCTTTCAGTTGCAAGATGAGTTCCGAACGGGAGCTTGTGTTGCCGAGGTGAATCTACAAGACAGGTCCGTAGCCCTTGGTGAAGAGAAGTAAGATCAGAATGACGGTGCAGTGAAGAGCCAGGACTGTTCTACTCAGTGTTTCCACCATTTATCACAACTTGTAGCATGATCCTCACCGAGCTTCTTGAGGTAACCTACGCTGGAAAGTTCACCGGGAATCTCGGGAATATTTTGCCTAGGACAG
The DNA here is from genome assembly GCA_030052745.1 of Pleurostoma richardsiae. Classification (NCBI taxonomy): domain Eukaryota; kingdom Fungi; phylum Ascomycota; class Sordariomycetes; order Calosphaeriales; family Pleurostomataceae; genus Pleurostoma; species Pleurostoma richardsiae. Next base: position 41,383 of record JANBVO010000050.1, read on the forward strand.
AGCGTAGACAAGAGCTCCGGTGACGAGCGACATCGGTACCGGTTTGGAGAGAAGAATTGCGACCTTAAACTGGCTCAAACGATATTATACTAAGATTGATGCAGAACACTGTGCCTAGGCACTTTGCAGTCTGAGGCTCTGTTCGTTTATTTCAAGTATCGACGTTCTCCTTAGATCCCCAAGCAGACAGTGATGCAATTATTTACCTACGTTTCCGCACCCTGGAGATGTGCAAGAAGTGTGTCGGAGAGTCCGACGGTCGGTAATGGAGGGTGTGATCGTCGATAAGGACCCACCGTCGTGGTTGCGGCTGTCGGACTCTAGTCCGCCGCTGTCATCAGCATTAATCCTCATGCGTATGGACGGAAGAGCGATTCAGCTCTTATCTCGTAAACGGATCGGTTCCTCAGTCCCGACCAGCAGTAGGGATTCACGCCACCCGAGCGCGTCAATGCCTCGCCATGAGGTCTGTCTTAAAAGAAACCGCTCCACTAGTTACGTGCCATGTCTCTTCGCAAGCTGCAGTGTAACCAACTTTCCTTCATTCGTCTATACCAGGCCTTCTGCACGGTGGTTGTGTCTTCTTTCTTTTCTCCGGCATCCGGCGTCGAAGAGCCCTTTCCCATAGGATCAACATGTCAGCCTCCCAGTACTCCGAGAAAGGCCCACCGACCGAGTCCGTCAAAACCAGTCAGACGCCAAGCACGGGTGAAGATGTTTCGCCGGGCGTAGCGGTCGATGTCACCGCCGGCTCGCAGGCTCTACATCGCAAGCTGCGCGGAAAGGAAGTCCAACTCTTTGCCATTGGGGGAGCGATCGGTACATGTAAGTCACGCCCTCTGCAAGGGTTCGAGGCCAACCGTCACATATGACAGCCTTCTTCCAAAACAAGGCTGACGAGTGATCACCGAAGCACTCTATGTGCAGATGGGCTCTGCCCTGCCTAAAGGAGGCCCTGCAGGCCTATTTATTGCCTTCGTCATCTGGGGGGCCGTCATGTGGGCTGTCAACGAGTGCTTCGCTGAGATGGTGACCTACCTGCCAGTACCGTCGCCCTTCATTCGTTTCGGTAGTGAGTGGGTGGACGGTGCTCTTGGCTTTGCCATGGCGTGGAATTTCTTCCTCAATATGGCATTCCTCGTACCCTTCGAAATTGTGGCGATGAACATCATGTTCACGTTTTGGACGGATAAGGTGCCTGTCGAAGCTATCATTGTGGCAATGATCGTCCTTTACGCCGTCCTCAACATCGTTACGGTGCGCTATTTTGGTATCTCAGAGTTCTACTTGTCGATATTCAAGGTCATCCTCATGCTTGGCTTGTTCTTCTTCACTTTCATCACCATGCTCGGCGGTAACCCCAAGCACGACCGCTACGGATTCAGGTACTGGGATAACCCAGGGGCCTTTGTCTCGCATCTCGTCCCCGGAGGGACCGGCAAATTTCTGGGTGTCCTGTCCTGCGTCTATCAAGCCAGTTTTTCGTACGTCTAAAACGATACGTTTCAGCGTCTCACTTACTAACAATCGAAAGGATTTGTGGGCCGGAGTACATCTCGATGGTTGCCGCAGAGTCCGAGCAACCCCGCAAGATCCTGCCCCCTGCTTTTCGGTCATTTGTCTGGCGGATTCTGGTCTTTTTCGTGGGCTCTGCCCTTTGCATGGGCATTGTTATCCCTTACAATGACCCCACCCTTACTGGAATTCTGGGAGGAGAGCTATCCGGGTCGGGCACCGGCGCTGCATCGTAAGTCCCATGCAATGACGGACGGCTCATCTAGCGAGATTGACAACCAATTAGGCCCTATGTTATTGCTATGCAGCGACTTAAAATCCACGGTCTACCTCACCTGGTCAACGCCTTGATCATGACTTCCATCTTCAGCGCCGGCAATGGTCTCCTCTTCGCAGCGACTAGAACTCTGCACGGCATGTCCATTGAAGGTCACGCGCCGCGATTCTTCTCGTGGTGCACCAAGGGCGGCGTACCTCTCTATGCCCTCCTCTTCTCCCTCGCCTTTTGCCTCTTAGCCTTCCTCCAAGTCAGCAGCTCCTCCGCCGAAGTGATGAACTATCTGGTCGACCTTGTCACCTGCTGTCAGCTCATCAACTACGGCTTTACCGCGCTGACATACCGGCACTTCTACTCTGCTCTGAAGAAACAGGGCGTGTCAAGGGACACCCTGCCATACAAGGGACGCTTTCAACCGTATACCTCGTATTTTGCTATGGGCGGCACGCTCTTCATGGTTCTTGCAGGGGGCTATGATATCTTCCTGAAGGGCGGGTGGAGCGTCATGTGGTTCTTCCTGGATTACGGTATGATCGGCTTCTTCATTGTGGCTTTCCTTGGCTGGAAAATTCTCCGCAGAACCAAGTACATCTGGCCTGGAACTGCGGACCTAAGTCTCGGCGGTCTCAGGGAGGAAATCGACACCTATGAGGCTCTCTATGTGCCACGAACACCGAGTGCAGTGGACAAGGTGCTGAACAAGCTCTTTGAATGATCTGCATGATAAATATAAATAGACAATTTGAAGAGATAGATGCCTATTATTTGCACTAGTATCGACGGGCAAACAATGTAAGACCTGTGCGCAACTTTAATGAATGCCATTGTACGGCGTGGTGTTGTTTAGTATCACGGGTTCCCCAGGTGATACCACGCATACAACGTCCACTTCAGCAGCCCATGAGCGTCAAATACACTGCGCATAATAAGGGTTGAGTACCGAGCAAGTTCCGGAAGCGCATGACGTCGGCCCTGACCAGCCGCTCCCTCCACACTGCCCGTACAGCGTCTGTCCTTGGCCTCCGCTGGGCGGAGCTGTTGTAGTAACCTTTGTAGATGTGGCGAGCGTCGAGGACGTTGAAGTTACTGTGGTTGTGGCCTTCGAGCTGGTCGGCCCGGCCGTCGTGGTTGCTTTCGTGCTCGTCACGCCGCCGCTGCCCACAGTTGCGCTAGCCGATGCCGTGATAACCGAGCTGCTCTGTGCGACCGAGATCGGCACACCCGGTATCAGCGTCGGGCCAGGCACGATGTAGCTAATAGGCGAGGTGTAGATATTGAAAAGAATGCCGGGATCGTCCGACTTGTATAGCTGAGTTCCAAGCACGCCGCTAGGCTGGCTTGAGCCACCACCTGTCACCTGCAGGTTGATACACTGCGGGTACGCCTGTGCGCCGTTGGCTTGACCAGCCGCGTGAAGTGCGATGATCTCGTGTCGTAGAACATAATTACCCGGCGTCAGGTCAGCTGGGATCTGGACGAGCCAGGTGCTATTATTTGAAATGAGGGTGTCAGTGGCCCAGAGCCCCGGGTTGGCACCGGAGACCCATCCAGGCCCATCGATCTTGAAGAACTCGAGCTTTGTCTTGTCAGCACTCTCGCAGAGCCCGTCGCATCGCGCAAGGTAGTCGATAACCGGGCCGTGGTGACTGTCCGGCCAAGGCACTAGCCACTGTAGGCTGACCTTATCACCGGCGGCGATGGTTGCGTAGCCTGGGGCCGGAGTAGCGTTGCGGTGACAGATGATATCTGGGTCGCCGAAGGCCGAGGGAGATACAAAGCCATTGTCTTTGTCGTCTATGACCCAGCCAATCGTTGAGGGAGGATCAGGCATGTAAGGAAACGACGTCCCGTCGTAGTTCTGATACGATACACCGTCAATGACAACATTTGTGACGTGTCCATGGGCCGCAACGGTGGATGCAGACACCAGGAAAAGCGCTGCGAGTTTGGCCGCTGACTTGTACATCATGTTGACTGTTAAGCTGTGCTGGTATGGGTGGTAGAAAGACTGCCAGATCGAAGGTACAATACTCCCTCAACACCAGCACTGAGCGACGAAGACTGTCATGGAGCGGCCTTGCCGAACCGCGAAAGCGCAGTTCCAGATAACTTCGTCCTCTTTATAACTGCCTTCGCGGCTGTTTCAGCACTATCGAGGAGGTTGGCCTGCGTCACGCGCAGCTGCGGAAAATGCATGTCAATGCGACACTGCGCGAGGCACTACCGGTCCAAATCTCCTCCACGTTTCCCGTCTGGGGAACAGCAGCTAGCCTCGGGAATCGTCATGAGTGATGTCCGTTGTCATGAAAGGCCAACCGGGAACATGGACTTGCTTGGAACTGGGAGGTTCCGGCAATGCCGCCATTGTGGACTCCGGACCAGGTTTTCAGCGTGGCAGATTACGGGAGAAGGACATGGTGACGAATCGACGAATAGAGTCACACCCTGATCCACAGGCAGCATCGGGGGATGAAAAGGGCAATCTCGGGGCTCGCTCCGCCGTGACCATCCGGATGTAAATTGAAGTGATCCGATGAACTGGAGTGACACGGGGCGATGATTGGTCTCGCCAAGGGAAAAGGGGCTGGCTAGGCCGTTCCGGGAACCCGGTTTTGCGGGGAGATGTAACGGCACGAATCTCCGGCCGCGGAAGCTATTGGCGGACTTTTCTCGGGCGATTCCGAGAGGACGGACGGGCGGTTTATATTAACCATCCACGGCTGGAATTCCCCTTGGCCAGGCTCATTGCATTACCTCAAGCCGTGCATAATCGGGGTGTCACTCAGACAAGGGTATAATACCATGGGAATAATCAAGGAAACGCGGGCTATCCAGATTCCCCTTCACGGAATTCACGGAGGTGCGTTTTGCATACTACAGAAGCTGTATGCGTATACCTATAGGAACAGCGTGGCGATGAAGCCACTATAGAGATCGAAGTGAAACGTGGTCCATCGGAGTGCCGTCAATCGTTTGTCGTCCGCCATAAAACAAATGCTAAGATGCTTTATATACCTGTAAGATGCTTTCATAGGCTTGGTAGTAGGCTCGCCAATATTTACCTCACCGTACACAACTCTTTTATGGGTACCTCACAGACTTCCGAGGCCTTAGCATCATCTCCAGTGTAAGGTAGGAACTATGAAGCTTCGCTAGAAATCAGGAGACTACATTCATCAACCGGAATCGGTCCATTCCACGATGTCCTTTGTTCGAACCGATGCTTCTACCAAGGCATGGTCTGAGCGTACTGTAGGGTGTAGCTGATATAGATTGCTTTGAAGATGGCCTTGTCTGCCGGCCGCTGGCTCAATACATTGGCCCAGTATCTTACCCTATCTCGGCCGATGGCATTGGCCTATCTGATATAAAACGCATGCCGGCCGGGTACCGGCCGAGGTGGTTGACGTCGATCTGTGGCCAACACAGGTTTATTCAGGAATCAAATATAATCGCTACGGACAGAGTACATACGAGTCAGCCTCTTTTTCGGTCTGTTCTGGTCATAATCAGGTATTCACATGTGTCTTTGGGAGATAAGCTAATTACCGCGTCTTCGATCCTGTCACGATGCCCCGGGTCATCAAAGTGGCCGCTGCCCAGATCGGTGCAGTCCACAAATGGTCGACACGAGAATCAACCTTGAAGCGCATGATTGACCTTCTCGACTCGGCCGTCACCAAGGGAGCACAATTGATTGTCTTCCCAGAGACGGCATTTACCACTTTCTTTCCCCGCTACCTCTTCGAGGATCCAGCCGAAGTCGAGTCCTACTTCGAAGATGACGCGGGCGGCGACTCCATTGCCGAGTCTAAGAACGTTAAACCGCTGTTTCGCAGGGCCCGCGAACTTGGGGTCGACATTTGGGTCGGATACGGCGAGCGGACAGCCGAGGGCCGCCACTTCAACACCGCCGTGTATTACTCAGGCCGTTCGGGCCGAGTCCTCAACAAGTACCGCAAGACGCACGTCCCCGGGTTTGTTGAGCCGCCGTTTCCTGGTGCGGAAGTTCACTTGGAGAAGCGATACTTTGAGACAGGGAACCTTGGCTTTCCGGCCTTCCGCGTCCCTGGTCTCGTCGAGAATACGCTTAAAGAAGGCACTGTCCAGACAGACACCGAAGGGAGAGGCGATCCAATCATGGGGAGTCTTATCTGCAACGACAGACGATGGCCCGAGTCATGGCGAGCGTATGGGCTGCAAGGTACCGAGCTGGTGCTCGTCGGCTTCAATACCAATGGGAAGGCGGACGACATTTACAAGCCACGCAAACCCGTCTCGCTTGAGGAGGCACGCGCTGAGGCACTGTTTCATCACAGGCTAGTCATGCAGTGCAACTCTTACGCAAATAGTTGCTTCTCTATTTCAGCTGGTCGGTGTGGGATGGACGACGACAAGTTTGATCTTATCGGTGGCAGCAGCATCGTTGACTCCGACGGTCATATCATCGCGGAGGCGAAGACGACCGAAGATGAGATCGTTTACGCTGAAATTGATCTGGAAGAGTGCCAGAAAGGCAAGAAGGAAGTAGGTCTTTCAAGGCTGGCCTAGAAAGAGCGTGGCTAATCCTCTCGCATAGATCTTCAACTTTGCCGTTAACCGCCAGCCTCAGTCGTACGGAATCATTACGGGACAGAAGGGGATCACTGAGCCCCAGCTCCTGTCACAGTAGAAGAGTAGTTCACGAGTCTTCCGTCATAGCTGGTCTTTTTGCAAATGAGTGCTAAAATTAAATCCCAATCTACGACAGAAGTGCTGTAACGTCGACTTCATGCAAACTTACTATGATGATTATATACGTGAGTGCCAATTGCCGAAACATCGCAAGGTCTCTCGGACCCTACGCCTGTAGGTTGGATACTATACAGGAAATTCAATTAGACAGACTAGCAGGGTCATTGGGACCGATCCCTTGCAAAGATGCCCTGCCCAAGGTGTTATTTAATAGAAGGCCGTTGTCGTGCTACGCAATCAGCAACGAGTTGGAACGGGATCAACTGGCCTGATCTGTAAGCTAGGACTGCAGGAGCGGCTCTGCCGATGGAATGTCTCGTCTTGTTAGGCGGCTTCGACCTGGCCGACATACCGTAGATGTAATGGAGCTGCCGGCCGAGACGGCCGTTCAAGGACCGATCGAGCCGAGTCTGAAGATGATCGTGTCTTATCGGATAGGATGCTTAAGCCACTCTAGCCCGAGGTTCTCGTACGAATCTCGCAATTCGACTATTGGAACTATGTGTGCCGAGTTGCCGCCTCGTCTGGAGAGCATTCGCCTCTCGTCGCTTTCACAAGGGCAGCCTCAAGTACTGTAGGTAAGCAAGTCGAACAAATCCTTCCGGCTCACACACCACCACCATGGGAGACATCACTTCTCTATTGCTTCCCTCGTCCATGGACTTTGATTTAATCGTGACGAATGGTGTTATCGTGAGTGTCTTCCAGGACAACAGATGAGGTCATTAACACTGACTTATCTGAACTAGGTCACTTCCGCCGAAATCCTCGACTCCCGGACAGAAATTGGTATCAAAGATGGAAAGATTATTTGCCTCGGACAGTACCTACCGCGAAGCCTGCATACAAGAATCCTCGATGCAGGACGGGGGTACATAACTCCAGGCGGTGTTGACTCGCATGTGCACTTGGCTCAACCTGAGAGCCCCGATGGAGATAACTGGGAAACTGGAACAAGAGGCGCAGTCTCCGGAGGCACTACAACGGTTCTGGCCTTTGCTTCACAGGCCCGAGGCGACGAGTCACTGTTTCCTGCCCTTGAAGACTACCATAGAAAGTCTCGCGGAGAAAGTTATTGTGATTACGGATTTCACTTTATCTTGACGAATCCAACGCCGCATATTGTCGAGAGAGAGCTAAGAGTTCTTGTGGAAGAGGAAGGCATCACCAGTGTCAAGCTGTACATGACATATGAGCCCCTGAAACTAGGCGACCGCGCTATTCTCGACGTTATGATGGCCGCTCGCGACCTCGGCATCACAACTATGATCCACGCCGAGAACAGCGACATGATTTCCCTCATCACCGAGCGCCTCGAAAAGCGCAACCAGATCGCACCATGGTACCACGCGGTATCCCGCCCGCAGATCGCCGAAGGCGAGGCCACGAACCGCGCTATTGCCCTCGCAGAGCTGATCGACGTCCCGGTGCTAATCGTACACGTCTCTTCGGAGCTAGCTATGAACCACATCCGCGAGGCCCAGACGCGAATGCTGCCCATCCACGGCGAGACGTGCCCGCATTACCTTCTCCTACTAAGCGAGGAGATGAAGGCACCCCATTTCCATGGCGCCAAGACTGTTTGTTCGCCCCCACTGCGACATGAACCGCGGGACCTTGAGGCTATCTGGCGAGGAGTCGCGAACGGCACGTTCACGACGCTGTCGTCAGACCACGCGCCGACGAAGTTCGCGAGCCCTCACGGGAAGACACGAGGCATGAAGGGCAGATTACCGGTCTTTAGGGACATTCCCAATGGTCTTCCGGGTATTGAGACACGGATGCCCCTCATGTTCAGTCATGCGGTCGGGTCCAACGCCAAAATCACACCGACGCAATTTGTGCAGTTGACAGCGACGAAGCCGGCGGTGTTGTACGGACTTAGGGGCGTCAAGGGAAATATCGCGCCGGGATACGACGCCGATATTGTAATTTGGTATCCGGACAACCACCCGTTCTCGAAGAAGGACAAGGACGAGAGTGATATGGGTAGTCTGCGCATCGGAATAGATATGCTTCACCACGACTGCGACTACACACCGTATGAGGGTATGTGGGTGAACAACTGGCCTAGGTACACTCTTCTGCGCGGGCAGGTGGTCTGGGATCGGGATAATGGCGGTGTAGTGGGCAGAAAGGGGGGTGGTCAATTCTTGAAACGGAAGAAGGGAGAAGTCGTAAATGGACAAACCGGAGGCCAGGGAGCGCGAGGGATAACAGCAGCTGAACGGGAGCTATGGCTATGAACAAAGAGTGAGCGCCTCCCTGTGCTCGACAGGTACTACCAAAAAAAGGGCTACGGCATTGCAGCACAATCGACAATTTAACCCCGTATGTAATGTGTGCATTTGGTCGGTTACATTTGTTCAAGTAAACCACGACGTTTCATTGCCCTGGGACGCCAGAGTAGCAGATATTCGTATCCGGCACCATAGTAAGTACTCCATACGAGCCCAGGTAGTTACAAAAAGGGCTGAAAATGGATGACCCTTCACGAAAATGGTATTTTGGGATAGAATTAATGGTACTGGGAAGCAGCGTCCAAATAAATAAATCAAATACACCTAAACTCATACCCATGAATTCAAGAAAGACAACTCTCGTCAACCTTCCCACCCACCAGAAGCACCAGTATTAGGACATTCCTCGTTTCAACCTCGCCTTTTAATAAGCCACTCTCTACACGTCCAAAGCCTTTACTTCCACACCATCGGTCTCCTTGCTTGTATCTGATGCTTCCTGCTCGTCTTGTCCACCCAGGACAGCCTCAGGAATGACGGTACTCTTCGATGGAAAAAGCTTGTTGAGGACGAAGTATAGAGCAAATGAGAGAAAGAAGCAATAGAGCCAGTTGAATGTGTACAGGTGCTGAAGGCCAGCGCTGATGTGAACTTTGTTAGGAGTCACCTTATTTCCGATTGCCGGAAGAAGAGGTGTGACCGTCAAAATGGTAACGACCAGAGCTCTCCAATTTGTCCCGTACTGTGATCCATGTTAGGCTAGTACAACACTGACGAGCAGTCATGAGATGACAAACCTTGTAGTAATAGATGCCCTTTGGGTTGTAGAGCTCAGGAACGTTGTACCGCCTATGCTTAGTGATGTAGTAGTCGCAGAGAAGAACGCCGGTCATTGGAGCCATGAATATGGCATACGCGGACATGAAGTTTAGGAACGTCTCAGCTGACTCCAGGATAATCCACGGACACAAGGCCCAGCCTCCAAGGAAAAAACCCAGAACACTAGCTCGGCGGATGTTGAGCCACTTAGGGACCAGTGACCCAATGTCTAGAGGAGTTCTTCTTGTCAGCCGAAGCTCCCTGTCTGGTTCGGAAGCTTTAGAGGCTTACCAGTTGCAAAAGCCACTGAGTTTGTGCTGAGGTTGATTGAGATTTGTGCCAGCAACCACATGAAGCTGCAGAAGAACGCCGCCGCCCTGCCGCCAGATGAGCCATCCCACTTGTTGACGATATCCAGGGGGTTCCACAGCGCCTCGCCGTACAGCTTTTGTGACGCGCTGGCGCCGACGATGCCGCAGATACCCATGGCGGTGAGAAACAGCGGAATGAGCAGTATTTGCCACCACTGGCTCTCCGGCCGCTTGCTGAACCGGGACCAGTCGCTGATATTGAGCGCGAGTGTCGAACATCCTCCCGTCACAGAAGTCATGGCCGACAGCCACTGCCACGCACGGGCAGCGCCATGGATCCGAGGCGGCTGGTAGAAAAATTCGTTGCCGCCATGGGCCTTGCAGGCGATCCAGATTGCCATACCCAGGACAACGGGGGGCAGGAGGACCACCTTGGCACGGAAGAGGTACTTCAGCTTGTGTGGAGGGACGAATAAAAATGGGAACTGGAGGATGTGGTAAATAATGTAAGAAGCCATGCCCTGAGTGGTGATGCGGGCCGAGTCAGGGAGATGATTAGGCACGTGGGCATAACTAGGCCAGATCGCCAGGAGGACCTGCAAGCCGTCAGGATTACTCGATTCAAAATTTACCATATGTAAAACCTTGGGGATTCTCTTACTGAGGTGACGCAGTTGCTTCCGTAGACGCTATGGATACCGAACCAGAACAAGGCCAAAACGGCTCTGGAGACGACACAGAAGTAATGCAGGTAGCTGCCGTAACTCGCACGAATAGCTATGGGGAACGGAATGTGCATTGTTGCTCCGATCCTTGAGCTCAACACTGCCAAACAAGTAAAGTTGTTAGCCGACAATCCCGTAGTCTCACGGGAACAATGACAATCTAACCCGTGGGAAGCGAGATGCAAATGCCGGCCACCATGGTAGCTAAGGTGGCGTCAGTAGCGCTCAGGCCAACGTTGTACATAGCTGCTGCTTGAGACCACCCTACAATGGACACCAGATCAGAGAACCAGTAGGTGGCGATGGTTGTTGATGTCCATATGCGGCGCTTGGGCTCGACGGGGTCGTAGTCTGATGAGTGTTAATTCCAGGTCAATTCAACACCTGTGGACCTGGTAATGGGAGTCATACCGCGGCTGGACCACACCCCCGGGGGAGCAATGCTGCTTTCTTCTCGCGGGATTGCCCAGCTGGACGGCTGGGTCAGTCTTGTGTGCACCTTGGAGACAACTGCCTTGGCTCGATTTCGAACACCCTCCATAATGACAATGACATCTTCACTTGTGAAGACTGTGAGAAGGATTAAAGTCTGTGGAGTACGATATTAACAATGAAGAGTAACTAATAGTGGGTGCATCAGTCTCAGTATCAAGGGACATGCTGTTAAATAACAACTGATCGCCAATATGAAATGTTAACTTCGACAGAGTGAGCATGGTGAGGCTTGGAACTTCACGGCAGCACTTAACGTGCAGTCGATAAACGCTAGATCGGACTACCAGATGGAAGTATCCCATTTAGCCGTATCATCGCCCAGTCTCTATCAGACCGGCCGGGCGTCGGCCGACAGTGGGTCTTGATACCAACCTGGCGAGATCGGCGTGAGTCGCTCTCTGCTCTGGTCGGGGAGAATAATGGTTGAAGCACCCTCCATCGTTCCAGATGCCCCAAACGCTGCCTCTCATAGAGAAAGCGCGACACTACAACCCGCATCATGTCCCTCTACTTTCCCGGCGTCGCTCTTGTGACCGGAGCTGCTTCTGGTGGGCCTATTCTCGCTCTATCCCCCCCTCCCCCTCCTTTCCCCTCGTTGCCTCCCGGGATTAGCCTCCTAACCCAGTGGCATAGGAATTGGCCGTGGCATTACGTTAGCATTTGCCAAAGATGGGTGTCGAAAGCTCTCGATTTGCGACTTCAATATTGCTGGTCTCGAGGAAACGAAAGCTCTTATTTTGAAGATCGCACCAGAAGCAGAAGTTTTCATTGCCAAGGTAGACCTGAGAGATGAGCTAGACGTGGAACAGATGTTATCGACCACAGTGACTAAGCTGGGGCGTGTCGACTATGCAGTGAATACTGCTGGTGAGTGTTGCTGGGCGTCTTGCATCCCACTCATTCCGGGCCAAAACCACAAGTGCTGAAAGCGTAGCAGGTGTTGAAGGGGATAACCTCGGTTCTGCGGAGTCAACCTCCCAGGTCTTTGACCATGTCAACAGCGTGAACTACCGGGGGTGCTGGCTATCCTCGCGATACGAGATAATCCAGATGCGTAAGCAAGAACCGCTGCCCAGCCATGATGGCCGGATGGGAAGTCGTGGAGCCATTGTCAACATCGCCAGTCAGCTGGCGTTTGTCGGAAGACCCGAAGCCGGTGAGCCTGTCTACGCTGCACATTTCCATATACTCGACAGGCGAAGCTTATCGTGCTTTAAGCTGCATACTGCGCTTCCAAGGCTGCCGTGGTGTCGATGACAAAATGCGATGCCATAGATGTAAGCCTCCATCATCCCTCTAGGCTAAATCTAGGTGGCTGAACAGTCCGTCAACAGTACTCCGCCGACAACATCCGGGTGAACTGTGTCTGCCCCGGACTCACTCGCACGCCAATGCTGGAGAGGCAGTTGGACGTATACAAGCCAGCCATTGAGAAGGCGCCACTCAAGAGGCCAGGAACGGTCCAGGAGATCGCGGATGTTGTCCTCTTCCTCTGCAGCAGCCGAGCTACTTTTGTGCAGGGGGCTGCGTACGTCGTGGATGGTGGCTATACAATCATCTAGGATGTTTGTATTAGCACTGTACTCTTTTGCTACTGGCACTTTTGTTTTGACAAGAGTGACACAGCTATTGTAGGCTGTCCTTGCCTGCAGATGAGTCACTTAACCCCCAACCCTCCCAATTTACCTGCTTTCATCACTTGTTCACTCGTCTCGCTTGATTTTTCTCGCAAACTTGGTATCCATGCTTCAGCCTCTCTATCTCCCTGCCCTCCTACCCCACCCATCTAATCTCCGATACGAGTTGGGTACTCATCGTTTATTATAGAGCAGCCTGCCACTCTTTCGAATCATAGTACGGGTGAACGCATAGCGCAAATAACAATGTTCATCATGTAATTACACCGCAAACGACCATTGGGTCCATAGAGTTTTTGGGTATGACTGGATGGAGTAGCGAGAGCAGATCAGAAGTCAAAGTTCTCCGCCCTGAAAAGCAAGTCTTCAAAGGACGGTACCTGCCTCGCTCCACCTGTTCCCAGGTCGTCTACCGGGCCTGTCGGAAAGATTGGGAAGCTCGTCCCGTACAGCAGGTAGTCAGAGGGCCAGTCCATGTCTTCCTCGAGCCAGCTATTCTGCATCCTTGAGAGTGACCCGCGCGAGCCGGGTGTCTGTGTAGCCGGGCTCACAGGCACGACTCCGTCGTTTTTCCTCTCCCAAAACCCCCGGATGAAGGTCTCCACGTCCACAATTTGCGCCCCAGCATCCTGCACGGGAATCTCGCCATCCATCTCGCCGTGTCGGCGCTTGTTGCGGCCGAGGCGAGAAGAGCACTCCCGGAGTAGGGCTGTGAGCAACCTGACGCCCTTCTGAGCGATAATGCTCTGCTCCACCTGGTGGAGGTTAGTGATGGCTTCCTGTACCAGCGGGCGGTGCGTGTAAGACGGATCGAAGCCGAGGAGAGAGCGGTAAAGGATGTCAAAACAAAGGATGACCTGCCAAATTGGTTAGAGACTTAATAGAATTCAGCAAATGCAGAAGTGTAGAGCCTACTCCAGCAGTCACAGTAAACGCCTGCTCAATCCACAGGACCGGTCGGTTCACGTCATACGGCTGCCGAAGCGTCTTGAGGATCGTCTTAGAAGCTGCCACACACGTCTTACGTGTGAAGGAAAAGACCGGGTCCGTCATGCTCCTCCCCAGCATCTTGCGGTGGATCATGATGACTTTATGGGCAAAGCTGATGGTCAGGCTTCGCTGTGCCCAGGCGACGTAGGCCGGCCATGTCGGGTCGGCCAGAGGCCCCTCCGAGAGAAAGGCCGGGCGGTGAATTGTGGCCAGAGCGCGCATCTTGGCGTCAAACTGGATTATCTCTTCGTACTGCGCGTAGACAGTCTCGCGTGCAGCCAGGGAGTCGTGCAGCTCCGGCATCAGCGCAGCGACCCTGTCGAGGAGGCGGCAATAGCTCATCCCGGTTGGCACTGAGTCGGGCAAGAGGATGAGGTCCTCGTCTCGACAGTTCCGGGGCCGGTCTGTTCGGTTGAACATGGGGCAGACGAGGTAGTTCTCGGCGAAAGGGATGAAGAAGTAATCTTGCCGGATCAGTCCGTGCCAGACGCGGCGGCCCAGCTCCCGCCTAAGAGTCCCCTCTGAAACCCCGTCCGCTTCCTGACCCAGCCGGTCCAGACCAAGGTTCTGGGCCATCCGAATCCCAGTACCGATAAGCACACTTTGACTACGCATTCGGCCCAGCATATATGCGGAGGTGTTCAAGACAACGATTGCCTGCAACGAGTGCAAACGATGTTCGCTAAGGTAGTTTGACATGTGCAGACATTCCAGTGTCGCGTCGTACCAGCGCTCCGAGAGCGGGCACTGGTCCTCCTTGCGAAATCCCCATCTCTCGACGACGGGAAACGATGCGCAGATTATAGACGCAGAGAGAACTGCAAACAAAAGAGCGAGCCATTGGAGGTCCAGCCCGGCGGCCGTGGCCTGACCCCGATGTAGTTCATAGAAAGTGACCAATTCCTGGTCGAAGGTAGGCGCATGAAAGCCCCCGTGGGACCACAGGAGAGATTCGTTGTGGTATCTCACTAGCTGCTCAACGCACGCTCGATCTGGTAGTATGATCTGTAGAAATGATAATTGGCGAGTCCTGAGCTGCGCAAAGGCATTGTCCCCACAGAGCAAGGAACCAACAGCGTCGGCACTTGTCGAGCTACCCGCCGGGGAAACAGGCTAGAGTACACGGGTAAGAATGAGCCAGATCTGTGACGAAAAAGGCACAACTGACTAGAGATGATTCTTCGTTCTGCGCTGGTGGGGACGAGAACGCCGGCGGGTTCAAGGCCGGGAAGGCCAGGGATGTCTGCTGCGACTGCTCCGGCAGCCGCTGGGCCTCAAGCTGCTCAACTCTCCTCAACAGGCTCCGCACCAATTGTTCCATCGGCTGGTGTTGTTCCTGTTGATAGTTTCGGCCATCTCCAAGCCCCAGGGGTTCGCTCAGGCTCACGGCCGAGTCCCTCTCATCGTGTGATGCGTCGCGGACACAGAGGTCAGGCTGGCCCCGCTTCACGCAGTTTCCGCAGGGGATAAGCTTATCGCATCTGATTTTTTTCCTTGTGCAGGCCTGGCAAGCCAGTCTCGGTCGATACGGCCTGCTCATGCTGGGGATGATGATAATGGGGGGCTGAGAAGTGCTCGACTGGGAGGCTAAGCCCAGAGAGAGACCTGGACTGTTATTGCGGGATCCGGAGAGTACAAGGGGAGATCGGGCAAGAGGGGATCGGCCGACGGCCGACACGGCCGAGACGCCAGACTGTGGTGGCGGACTCCACAGGACGCGAAGGATGGGCTGTTGATAAAGGAATGGACGCCGGTTTATCTTAGTCTGTTTGCAATACGATACGCGTCAAACCCGATGGTTGTGCTCCGCGCCAGACAAGAGGACAGAAACAGTATCAGAGCTGTTATCGGTCTGAGCCGTTGTCCTGGGTGGTTGTACAAGATTTGCTCGGCTTATTCTATCCTATCTCTGCGCATCATTTCGATGTCCCTTGCGGGGAAAGTGGTTATCATCACCGGCGCCGGAAGCGGCATTGGGAGGGCCACCGCTTTCAAGGCGGCTTCCGAGGGTGCGATCTTGGCACTGGGAGACATCAACCCGAGCGGGCTGGAGGAGACCTTCAGACAATGCCAGCTCAGCTTCGATGTCCCGAAGGCACTCCATGTTCAGTTTTCGTTCGATGTCGGGTCCTCCTCCGGGTGCTCTAGCTTCGTGGACGCGATCATGACCGTCCACAGGAAGATTGACTGCGTCTTTAACTGCGCCGGCATTAATCCAACCCGAATACCGACGGAAGCCGTCTCTGACGACATGTTGGACAAGATGATCAATACGAACCTCAAGGGGACGTTTAACATGACGCGGGCATGTCTCCCGCACATGAGATCGGGCTCGTCCTTCGTAAACGTCTCGTCGGTTGCCGGGTTGCACCCTATATCCGAGTTCGCAATCTACTGCGCGACTAAGCACGCTGTCGTCGGCTTCTCGAAGAGCGTCGCCCTCGAGGTCGGGCCACGAGGCATCCGTGTCAATGTCGTTGCACCAGGAAGCATCGATACACCGACTAATGCCTCCGTCCAAGCCGGGAATGAGGCTCTCAAGAACACAGCCAAAGCAGTGGGCTTACGGAGAGTCGGGACGGCCGAGGAGGTTGCCGATGTAGTCTTATTCCTCTTTGGGGATGGAAGTCGGTACATGAATGGCAGTGTCGTGGAGATCCATGGTGGCCTTGGCGTTCAGTAGCTCTGATACAATGGGATCCGAGCGTCCGGGAACCCGCGCGCGAGAGCGGTTTTGAATAGGCTTCATCTACCGCAGGTCGCCGAAAGAGGCAAACGAAGCTGACTCTCCATCAGTTCGTTTACGAAGTCCCTTTATAGGTCAAGTTTTTTTGTTGGTTTGGGCCCTGTAGAGATGTAGGCGGAATTACGTGAGACGAGTTGCATCCATGTCCGATTCCCGCGAAGTTGGCGGTATAAAGCAAGTCTAGCCCAGTGGTCGTCGTAGTTTGAGCCCATCCAGTGAACACTTATCCGAGACCACCGTTGCTAGAAGCATATAATCGAAATACTATGTCTACTGAAGCCTCTTTAGTCGGTTTCGAGAAGGTCAGCCGGGACGTATGGGTTCGTCCTGCTCAGTCGATTCTGGCAAACGTGATTAATGGTGGCCCGACTGCCATCATCCTCTATGCCTGGGGTAACGCCGATCCAAAACATATCGCCAAGTATGTCGAAGGCTATCGCCAGCTTTTTCCAGCTGCGAGGGTAGTCGTCGTGTTCTCGTCTATTGTGAAGGTTCCTGGGCAAGGGCTCGAGCAGCGGGCCCGGAACATGATCCCGGTCATCGAAGCGGCCCTTGGAAGCAGCAATATCACCAACAATCTGGCAAGCCCCGACAGCGAGCGCCTTCTTATTCACGCTATGTCAGGAATGGGAAGCATCAGCTTTGCCTCCACGCTGCACGCTTATCACCAACGCATGTCCCAGGCTCTGCGAAACATTAGGGGTCTGCAGAACGGCCAGCCTCCTCCTCTACCCCACTCACTTCTTGTTCTCGACTCCGGCCCCGGGAGCACCAGCTTCCGTGTGAACGCCTGGGTTTGGTCGAAAGGCATGGCGATCGCGATCGGCTCATTCTTTCCCTGGCCATTCATCGTCACCCAAGCTCTGTCGGCAATAGTCCTTGCTGTCATCCATTTATTCGCCGGGATCGTGCACGGAACTCCGGCCGGGAGATTCAGCTCTGCGGCCATAAATGACACTCAGCTTGCAAACGTGTCTGCGCGCAGGTTATATCTATATTCGAAGACCGACGAGATTGTGTCGTGGATGGACGTCGAAAGTCACGCAGCAGATGCGAGGTCAAGGCACTATGAAATCGAGATGAAGCAGTTCGAAGGGACGCCACACGTTGGACATATGAGGGTCTATCCTCAGCAGTATTGGGGAGCAATCTTGAATAGCTGGGGAAAAGCTACTAGTCATCTAGATGTTGCTGAAGAACGCCATTCTGTCAGAGCCGCTCCATACTAACAGGTACGTACCGTCGACAATCGTGTTGCAGAGCCTCTTAGGTATTGATGTTAGGAGCAAAAGTCTCAGAGCCAAAAATAACAGTTGTGGGAGGGCAGAAAAGAAAGATCAGAATATGCCAATAAGGATGATAAAAAGAGCTTAAAAGCAAGAAATATAGCAATACTTATTGGGGCTGTCCCTGCAACCACAGGCGGGTTATAATCGAGAGAATTACGTTCAAGTCATATAATATGTTATGATTGCCTCACTCGGTGCTAAGGACATTCTTTTTTAGTTCTTTTGAAAACACAAAGGACGCGACACACGCAGTGTCGAATCTGCTGGACCGGGCAGCCTATTGCAGGTTCATCCTTGGACTCCTCTGTTTTATTGAAACTCTAGGCACACACCATCTTGGTGGTTTTCATCCCCCTACTCCCGGAGATTGGGGACGGGGGTAATGTTCGATGGCGTAGGCAATGTTTGAGCGAAGACGTCGTCAGCTCAGGATGACAGGGATCTCGATGCTGGTACTCAAAGCCTCTTACGATCCTTTACCCATTGCCTGATACAGGTTGTCCTGCACCAGCGCGTCCTCGGGAATTCTAAGACGGTCCGGAGTTGCCACTCAATTTGGAATGTGGTCTTGCAGACGTCACAGCGGAGCTCATCCACCACCACCAAACTCATCCAAGCTGTCATGGCTTTGTCTTCATCCTCGGATAGCTCATAGGCGCAGAGTTTCATGTCTCCGTCTCGCATCAATTCCTAGTATTGAGATGGAGACCAGGAGGTCGGGATTAGGGCTCTGATCGAATCCAGTCTCGGAGTCCCGAGAAGCCTGCCGGCTATAACGAAGTACTCCAATATCTGAAACATAAGGCCGACCTTGAATCTGTAGGAGATGTCGATCTCCCGGCGCAGGTGCTCGAAGAAGAGGAGGTCTGGGAAGCCCGGTTGCGGCTCAGTGAGAATAAGTCGCAGTTGCTCATTGCAGTATCGATCCAGAGCGCGGTACGTAAAGTTGGCCATGCCGTCGACGCCAAAGTACTCTCCGTGCTGATAAAGGATGACGTAGAGGGCGAAGTATCCGAGCCCTTGCTTGCTGATGCTGGCGTTGTCGAGTTCTGCAAGCCAGAAATATTCAGAATTGAACGCCAGCAAACAATCAATTCATGCACACGACATGCATGAGGCTTACCTCTGTGATAAATATAGATCAGCAGCCATTCCAGCCAGCTTGGTCCAAACGTGAACAGCGTCCGTGGATCTACGCGAGTATGTGAGATGTTGCGGGGTCAGCTGAAGCTACAGAAGCAGACACAGCTGGAGGACATACGCCACCTTCACCCCCGGCGACAGGCTTGAAATACTTGGTCCTCGAGGAGAGAATAAATGAATGTAGCTTCCACGACATGCCCTCTAGGGTCAATCTCGTATCGGTAAACTCGCCGGTCTCGAGAGGCCTTGCTAGTGTCAGCTTTGCCCTCGAGTACAATATTCTCATAACTAACTTCGAATACGAGGTTGAAAAGAAGAATGTGTGAGATCTAGGGTGCTCTTTTCGGTCAAGAGAGACCTCTAGCGCATGATCTTGAACTAGGCCTGTATTATCGTCGGTAACGTGGGCATCAACGAATGTGTCGGCGAAATGAGCAGCAGTTGCGAAGGGTAGAAGAGTGAAAAGAGTGAAAAGAGAGAAGGGCAATTAGAAAGGGTGAGAGGTAAGAGGACTGAACGCCTGTGCGCCAGCAAGAGGTAGATCCGAACGGGTCCAAGGTAGGTAGTCAGTGAGAAGTGAGAGACGGTAGTGCGAGTGAGGTGAACTGCGAGGGAGAAGACCCAGAGCTTCCCGATAACCCCAGCGTGACGGAAGTTGCAATACCATAGAACAAAGAGGTGCTAGTTTACTAGGAGAAATGTTAATGAAGGCGAAAGGGACCTCATAAGTCCATCTTTCAATTTCAGCGTGTTGGTGCTGTGGAAGAAGCTCCCAACTCTGATTTGAAGTACATAGTAAAGCATACATAAAACACCACTAATTAGGGCAGTCTTCTGAACTCTGTGATCTGCCTTACTATTTTTGTACACTAATAAAGCTGAGGGAGCTAAATTAGACGCAGATAAACCCCTGGGACAGCCATCCGAGAAGATATTATGGATCAAGGCTTCAAAAGTCTAGACACCTCTCTTATTGCTTAGAGGATAACTGCTGTGATTGTTTGATGCTCTTGATGTAGAAGGCTACTGATGTCAGCATTGTCTTGTTCCAGTGACTTCTGGGGCGGCGAGCCTCACTACCGACTGCCCATCGCGAACTGAACCGACCCAATGCTTCCAGCAACCTTCCTAGATCGTGGAGAGGAATGTGAAAGTCCTGCATGTTGACCATCAAGGTTGCGGACTGGAAGACGCAGCACAGTCCCAACAATGACAGACAGGAGATATCAGATGTCAAGGTGAAGTCAGAGGCTGTCTGCCAGGTTTCCAAGACCATACGTTGAAGGGATTGCCGAGCCAGTTCGTCCCTCGCATTGCGGTTGACGCCGTCCATTTCTGCCTTTTGGTAATATAGAATGAGCTGGGACCTATTAGACCATTATTGTTAGTAACGCGTGGTGACAGCCCTGTTACCCGACAGAGGCGACGCCTGTACCTCAACGCCAATGCCAGTGCATCACAAAAACTCCAAGGGCCATTCTGGGCTTGTTCCATCAGCTTGTCTATAAGACTCCGCATGTCTTCTATACCAGAAGACACTTGTCTCAAATCGTTACCAACGCGTGCCCCCCAGGCAACATCGATGGCATCACCGGCAACGCCAGCAGTCTGTGCAGTTAGATGGAGGCAGGCCTCGAAGTCGCTCTGACACCAGGTGTCCTTGGCGCCGAGATGGGGTATTTGGATGAGAGGCTTCGTTCCAGTGATTGCTCTTCTTTCTGGGAGAAGCCGTGGGATTTCGTGTGTCAAGCCGGATATGAAATTGAAACTGTTTCTTAATTATGAGTTCTCGGCTGGCCAACTGAGACAGTTATAGCTAAAATCACCTGTCAAGAATCATGATAGCGGACCAGATTGGTGATCTCGACGTGTCCCCACTAAGGGTATCATCACCGGTCTTGTCTAGCCCCTTGAGTCTTGCCATCGCTAAACAGGAGGCGAGTGTCAGGTAGGCGTTTGCCATCATACCATGGCCGCATTCATAAGCAGTGAGCAGCAGCCCTACAGCAACAAGTTCAGAGTCCAGTATCCCTGCTTGTTGAAGTGCCGTAAATGAGCTTCTGGTAGCGAAGTATAAGTTATTACTCTCCATTGAATGGATCCCCGGTCCGCATGGGACTCGCATGATAAGGACGATGGCGAGTAGTGCCACGGTTATAACCGGAGTTGAGTGTAGGGAGCAAGACTCCGTTGCCGCTGTAAGCTGCTCCTCAGAAAACACTGGCAGCCACCGGTGTACAGTGGACAGGTAGTCCCTTACAAGATTGCTTGGTTTGACTTTACTCTCTCTCAGGATATGCTGTACTAGCGAACTGAAGTGCATTGCTGCCTCTGTCGTCCCAGTTGCAATCTCGTTGAGGGCAAGCAGCAGCTCTGCTCTTCCACAGAAGGAGAGATCCGGCCCGCAACATTCTCTATCAACGATCAGTCCAGGGACTACACAGTCTGCTCTGCCGGAACCGGGGCCCCAGCGTGATTCGGTCTCCACTGTTGGGGTGTAGTCGCATGGTCGACATTTCCTAGACACCGAAATGTTAGTGTGGATGCTCTGATAGTTACTGGGTTCTTCTTTCCTTGACGCACGATACACATCGAGAGCACTTCGGGAGAAGGCGATCGCAGCCCTTCTTGTGATTCCGGCAGTAACGGCAGGCACGCTGTGCCGCATGTGTTAGATGGACTGTCGTATCCATTGAGGACTTGAACAACTGGACAACAGGGTGACTCAATGATGAGGGAACGAGAATAGCAGATCATATGCAGCGGCCGCTGCAGATGGTGGAGCAAGAGTAGGGACTAGATAGCTGATTTGTAAGGTCTGGATTTGAACAACAGAATGACGAGGTCGTCACCAAGATCTAGTTGACTAGTCGCTCGATGGTGCCGACAAGGGTGCGGCCGACGCATTAGCTTACTTTGTCCCGTAGCCTTGTACTCCTATTGGCTAGTCGAGGGTTTTAAACGGAGCTCAAGCTCCTCGGCATGCTGAGGATACCAGATGGAAGTAAGTCCAGGATTTACAACACGTCCATAAAAGGCTCGTAGCATTCCCTCGTATGCTCTGGATTGTAGAACGCATTTCAAAGGCCAGTGAGCTTGCTCCGCCCATCATGGAGTCCATCAAGAACGTTGCAGTCTTAGGCGTGAGTACTGTCAGGAAGAATTTAGGCTGCTAAGCTTCACTCTTGCTAATATTTGCTCACCCAGGCATCGGGCAATCTAGGTCGGGTTGTCATCCCGACTCTCCTTAGAGATGGGTTCACTGTCACAATCATTGCTCGCCCAGGGAGCAAGACTGAGTCCCACAACGCCGACTTAATCGTCAAGACCGCAGACTATGCCAACTTAGCCTCCATGACTCTAGCTCTAAGAGGCCAGCATGCTGTTGTGGAAGCATTTAATCCAGCTGCTGGGGTCCACCAGCACACCATTGTCCAAGCAGCCATTGCAGCAGGCGTGTCACACCTTCTGACCCCTGATTTCAGCTCTGACACATTCCACGCAAACGCAAAAGAACTTTTGATATTCGGTCCCAAGATACAGGCACAGCAGGAGCTAGAGTCACTTGTCGAGGCGTCGGACGGTGCACTATCGTGGACTGCCATCATTGTCGGGCCCTGGTATGACTGGGGGATCGAACGCGGAGCGCTATGGATCGACCGTGAGCATCGAACGGTGACCCGGTTCGGTTCGGGCGACCAGCGGTACAGCATGAGCCGTCTCGAGCTTTGCGGTGAGGCGGCTGCTGCCGTGCTCCGCGAGCCTGCGAAATACCGGAACAGACCCGCATATTTCGCCAGCAGCACTGTTTCGACGAACGAGCTTATCGAGATATTGGAAGATATTCGGACCAAGGAAACGTGGAAAGTAGTTGACGTTCCCGTGGCGAACCTGCTGCAAACAGGCCGAAGACTCTGGGAGGAGGAGGAGGCCAGTGGTATATCGGATAAACTTAACTCGAAAGCATACCCTCTTCTGGGCACAGCGGCGCTTTTCGACGAGGAGAACCGCTTTGGTGCTGACTTTGGGCACAAGTTAGAGCCTGGATGGGATCAAGGGAAGGACAAATTGAAGGAGCACCTCAAACAATTACTAGAATAGTCCAGGCCCTTCACAATGCTCACAAGCAGACCCTACTCTGTACCTACGACGCACAGCCTCACTCGCCCAACAACCCAGGTATAAATTGAATACATGACCAATTATCTTTTATAAGAGCTAATACATTACAATTTGCTATATAGTCGTCTCACAAAGCTAGGTAGTTTTGCCATTCGGAGAGTCAATAAACCCCTTCTCATCGGTGGCGTCGCCGGTTTGGCGGGAGAG
Source organism: Pleurostoma richardsiae (assembly GCA_030052745.1). Lineage (NCBI taxonomy): Eukaryota > Fungi > Ascomycota > Sordariomycetes > Calosphaeriales > Pleurostomataceae > Pleurostoma > Pleurostoma richardsiae. The sequence continues at coordinate 64,633 of JANBVO010000050.1, forward strand.
CACGTCCCATACGCCGCCTGACAACCATTCTCGGCAGTGCAGTAGTCCGTCGTATTTCCGCAGTATCCGCTGCGAGCTTCCTTTAGCAAATATTGCCATCATGTCTTCTTTCTCCCAGCCACAGAAGAGATCTCAAGAGGGCCACGTCGGGTTGGACTTACTGCGCGGAACAACAAGTCGCCCCTGTCGCAGGGCACCGATACCCGTACTTGCCATCCCCGACTATACCACAGGTGTTGTCGGGAGAGACGGTCTTCCCGTCCTGTGGCGCATGGCAAGACACGGTGCTCAGCGAGAACGCGGCCTGGCAGCCGGCAGTGGTGAGGCAGTAGCTGTCGCCGGCGCCGCAGTACCCGTGGCTGGAGCAACATGGCGTGTCGGCTGGGCACGTGAAGCGATTGTTGGCGCCGGCAGCTTGGGCGCCGCAGGTGCCGTTGGGAGAGACCGCTCTGGTCCCCAGGAGGTTGGGGATAGGGGTTAGCGGAGTCGCGAGCGCAATTCCAACGAAGGCTGACGCGAGCATAAGGCGGATGTGACGGATCATGCCGGGCTCTTTTAGGGCGTTAACTATGCACCCGATCCCGAAATTTTGTGACTCTCACACACCTGGGCACTTCACAACTCTTAAAGCAGCAGAGCTTCCAGTGTCGATGTGCACACCCAGAGACTGCAACACCCCTGCATGAACCGACACCTCGAGGTCAATAATTGTTCAACCTCAAATAGATCGCCATAATTAGGCGAGTCCAATCAATTGGCACTATACTCGGACGGGTCTTGCACGAGGGAGCGGCTAAAACGGGTGCAATTCGAATCGCTGCCTTAGTTCTAGGACTTCGAGTACGCCATCGGAAGCAGGGTTGCGAGGTAAGATTGTCCATGGATGGCATTTCCAACAGTTTAGCGTCTCACCAGCCGAGACAAGCTGCCCAACCCAGTTGAGTGTCCGTCTGCCACAGGCTATAAGTTCGACACGGACTGCTTGCAATGGGGCTCCGGATGATAGAAGAAAATACCATGCTTGGAAAGCAAGCGACAATCATCCTCGGAAACAGACAGCGTTGGCCGGGATAAACCGCACTGTGGGAAGAAAACGAATCTTTGGGAATCAGGCTTGCGGATGACAACGATGTTAATCGGACCCCCAGTGCGAAAGCCTTCTCATACTCGATCACCCACACTCACACCCCACCGCTCCATCCTCTCCCACCCAAAGGTGGCCTCCATCGTTACCCTCGCAAATATGTCCACATCCTCGACCCTCGCCTTCTCAAGTAGACTCTCCGTCTGCTCCCGGTGCATGAAACCGACGTCGACCTCGGTGCACAGCTTAGCCCAAGTGCACGCCGATGCAGCCTCCCAGACGCCCCGCCTCGTCGTGACCATAGTGCCTCCCGCACAGGCCGCCCACCCGCGCTGCAGGGTGAGGTACACCGTCAGGATACCTGAGGCGACGCCCCAGGTGCGCCGCACTGACTCAGCTAGAACCCAGGCTCGCCAGAGGGCCTCCTCGCTGCCCGAGTGTGGCAGCGGGTTGTACGGGACAGTGCTGTCCAGGCTATTATCGTCGGCTGTCATCTGGCGGAGGAAGCTGGCCAGAGTCGCGACCTGCGAGGCGCTGTCAAGCATCTCGTCGGCCCAGGTAAAGAGTAGGGGGATTCGCTGCTCGGCGAGGTGCCGGAGGCGAATATCGCCGTCGAAGAGGCCTAGCACCTGGTAAACGATGAGCGAGTGGACGCGGGCAAGGTGGTCGAAGGTGTCTAGCGTCGTTTTGCTCTGTCCTGGAGAGATGCCGGGCACGTTGTCCTGGATGAGCTGCTCTGCCCTATCCTGCAGGATCCGGTACACCATCTCCTCGTTCGCGGATGTCTTAGATGTGAATAGAGACAACGCCATGTAAGCATCCTGCACGCACCGTGGGAACCGATGCTGGTATAGCGCCCTGTGGATGAAGGGGTTGGCGCCCTCGCTCACCCACTGAGAGAGCCATCGATGGACCTCTTTGGGATACCGCTTTAGTATGGAGCTGGAAAACTGCGAAACGTCGATATTCAACGGGTGACGGATTTTCCAGGTGTCTGGAGACAGGAACCAGACGTCGCGCGCCTTGAGGCTGACATCGGGCGGGGGAACAGAGTGGATAACGGAGTCAAGTGTCAGGATGGTCTCATCCTGAGTAGCATGTATGAAGGTGCCTGAAGTGTCTGCGAAAGGAGGGCCCTCAGGGAAAGAAGACAAAACATCATGACCGAGACCAACTTCCTCCGACGGGAGGAGCACGAAATGACATGGTCGTCTGGCCGGGTAGTCGCAGTCGAGGTCCTTCTCTTCACACCGGCTGCAGCGGGGAGTCTCCTTTCCGCATTTCCGCTTTGCCCTGGCACATGCAGAGCAGGCCTTCCTATCAAGTACAGGTTGGCGGGCCATGTTAAGCAAGACTGTGACTTGTTGCTGCAGCCGAGGACAGCTGGTGTTGGAGGTGGTCGGGCGGAAGCCTCGGTGCGAATTTGTCAGCCGGCGCGGACCCGGACTTGCGGAACCAATCCCCACCCTTTGCGGGAGCTCTAACTTGATGGGATTAGCGCCCGCCGTGCCCGCCGTGCCCGCCGTGCCCGCCGCCGGGTCCAACACATGCCCGCGTCTTCGTGTGCAAGACGACGGCGCCCCGATGCGGAAACCAGGCTGGATCCGGCAGAGCTTCAAGGATATGGTTCGTCATTCAGGTGCAGGTTGTCCTGCCTCAGTCTCCACTTGGTCGGCACGATGCGGGCGGCAAGTCGTCACGCAATAAATGCCATCCTCGAAGACGTAAATTCTGCGAGGCAAGACAGGGAACCTGCACGGTCTACGCGACATGTACATAGGTAGGCTTCCGAATCCCTCATAGCGGACTTGAGTTCCGAGTATAAAGAGCTCTACCGGGCCGCCCTGGGCTTCCTCGTCCCTTGTCCGACATAGCTCCCTCACTCCTTCTATCCACAAAGAAGCCACGAGAATAGTAGCAGACCAAGTGTGCAGACAAGATGGAGTCCATCCAGGAGTTATACCAGACGAACGTCACCAAGACCATCCACCACAGCCCCTACCCTGCCATCTCACCCAGCCTGCCCTCCCTCTCCCAGGCCGGCAAGACAGTCCTCATCACCGGCGGCGCCACTGGGATCGGCCTCGCCATTGCCCATGCCTTCATCCAGGCCTCCGCCTCCACAGTTATCATTGTTGGCCGCCGCGCTGACAAGCTGGCGCAGGCATGCGAGGAGCTCAAAGCGGCCGCCGGAGAGGGCACATACATCATCGGACGGACCTGCGACGTGAGCGACGTCAAGGAGGTGACTTCCCTTTGGGAGGGATTCAAAGATAAAGGCGTCGTCGTTGATGTGCTGGTTTCGAACGCGGCCAAGTTCACCGACGTCGCAAATCTGCTGGACCTCGGAGCCGAGTACGTGTGGTCGCTGTTCGAGACCAATGTCAAGGCGCCGCTGCTCCTTGCGGAGAAGTTCTACAAGCAAGGGGGAGACAGACCCAAGGCGAGTTACCCCTTAGCGCGCGTTCCCACTTTGCTATTTGTACCGTAGATGACAGCTAATACGACGGGACCAGGCCTTCATCAACGTCTCCTCGCAGGTCGTCCACTTCTGGCAGTGCAAAGCTATCGACGGCCGGCACGCGTATGGCCTGACCAAGAACGCGGGGACCCTCACGGCGCAGATACTTGCACAGGAGATCCCCGCGGAGAAGTTGCAGGTCATCAGCTTCCACCCAGGGCTCATTTGGAGTGACGGGTGGGAGACTACGGGATTGACGAAGGACATGCTGCCGTTTGACGAAGGTGCGGACCACTTCCTGTTCTCCTAAATGATACGGGACTTTCTAGAAGGATTCTTCATACATGGGTGTGCGACTGGATGCTGACTGGCTTTCGCCCCTCAACAGTTAATCTTCCCGGCCAGTTCGCCGTGTGGGCAGCGTCCCCCGAGGCACGCTTCCTGCATGGCAGGTTTGCCTGGGCTGCCTGGGACGTGGAGGAGCTGAAGACGGGCGAGATCCGGAAGAGGATCGACGAGGATCCGTACTTCCTAAAGATCGATGTCGTTGGTCTGCATCTGGGCAATTTAGCTTGAAGCTGCCGCTGTTACTTCCCAGGAAGTTCATATATGAGACATGGCGACACCGTTCGCCAACGCTGTGCGTAAGGCACAGTAGATCATGATTTTGAATTCGCTACACCATAGATAAATGCAAAGAGAAGTGAGCTCGTGGGGCCCGGAAAATGACCGAAATAAAGAGAAAGGCAGGCTCCTAGCAACGACAGACAGTTCCCTCCGAGACGATCAATATTTGATCCCCCCTTGCCTTGCCCTCACTTACGTCCCAACAGGCCCCCAACACTCTCGCCGAGGTTCTTCCCCCCTTCAGCCAGTTCAGCTCCGACGCTTTTGCTCCCTTCAACAACCCCATCCACCACCTTTGCCCCTGGACCGGGTGCGTACTCCCCGTTCTCGTCCCTGCCCTTTCTCTCGAACCGGTTCAGTCCCTCCTTAGAGAAGGCATCCCCAACCGGCTGGCCCAGACCGCCCTGTCCGACCTGTCCGGCGGCGAGGTCGTGCACGCCGTCCTGGAGGGTGTCGACCTGCTGGATGCCGGTGACCTTGGTCTTTGAGAGCGTGTCTGGTTCCCTGTCAGTGGCCTTGCTTTGTTATGGAGGCGAAAGGCATAATGTGTGGAAAGGTGACAGCGTGAAATGAGGAGCGAAGAACAGAGGTAGGAGGACCAGCACCCAGCAAGGAAGGATAGTAGTAGAAGAAATAGGAGACATACCCTTGGCAGTATAGCTCGCCTTGTTGTCCTTCGTGAACCAGCGCAGATACAGGTCCTCCAGCCACGGCACCCACCTGTCGTACTGCTCGTGGTAGGTCTGCTTCGCGGACTCCGACCATGACTTTCCCTTCTTCTCCTCCTTCCCCTGAATGCCCTGGGGCAGCTGGTCGACCTGTGCAGCGGACATGGTGCTCTAGAGAGTCTGTTATGGGTTGTAGCGGAGGACTAGATTCGAGGTATCAGGACTAGGTGGGTAGGTAGACTAATAAGCTCTGGTGCGTTGAGGGAGGAACGGTAGGATATAAGTTTCCTCTCTTCATCTGACAGATCCGGGAAAGGCTCACCATGGCGTTCTTATACCTGCCCAAGTTTCCCTCCACCCGCAACGACCCAGATTCCTGTTTGCCCGTTTCTGTGCGCCCTCCAGCCACTGACCGATCGTCGTCGTTCTGAGCCAGGCCACCCTTTCATCGTGCGTGTGGCTGATCCTACGTCATCTCCCAAGCTGCCCCGCGGCGCTGATAGGCTGGTGCGACCGGCATCTTCCTTGGCTGGTCAGCCACATCAACGTCAACGTCAACGACGGTGCCGCGTCTTCGTCCTTACCTCGACGTGCCGTACTGTGTGCATCTAGTTGGATGCTGCAGATGGGTACGCTTCAAGAGATGTGCCACTTAATTCGCTGTCTCCGGTAGACGAGGGAGCTAGGGTAGGTGGTTGTTCAAGCCGCCAAGCTTCACGTAACTCCTCATCAGAAGTGATCGCTGCATATTCAAGATAGCATAACATTGCCAGACTGCGCTAAAGACCAGCAAGAAATCTCAGGGTATCAATCAAGTCCGTCCATCCTGTCCCAAGCCAAATCCCAACCCAAAACAGAAGAGAGCTATCATCGCGAAGAGTGACGGCCGTCCTTCTACCGGTGCATCTGAATGCACTCAGCCCGGATTGTCTCAAAGTGTTCATCCTTTCCTTCTTCCATTATCTGCTTGGTTCAAGACATCCAATCCACCGATTGGGCCAGGAAGAGATTCCTTCACCTCGATCACAAGACGCCATGGCTGCCCCTTCGCCCCCCTTGCGTGGTCGGCAACGCACCCGCATGCGAAGCCATTTGGTTGTACGGTAGCAAGGCAGGTGCCAGTAGCTCCAAGAGCACCGGTGGCACATTCTCAAGACGCAGCAGCTAGCCGATGAGGACTCCGCTTTCGGTAAGACAGGTCGTGCATTACCAGTAGAGGAGGGGGGGAGAGCAGCGAAGGAGGTGGCGCCGATTCGAGCAGGAATCAAGTCAAGCCCTTCCAATCCCATTACACTCCTCCCATGGCCGAGTACCCAAGGAGATAGGTGGCCCATCCCACAGTGGGCCAAGAGAGCGCAAAGCAAACCCAACAGTGGGAACAGCAGCAAAAGCCAGCAGAGCAGAGGAGAGAGAAGAGGGTCATCAGTCGCGTGAGAACATTGCTGGCAGGAAAAGCAGACGCGCGGGGAAGCAAAAAGCCAAAACCGAGGTATCCTCTACGTTGCTCAGGACCAAAACTAGCGAGGCCAAATCCGAAGTAATACCGAAGCCGAACCCAAACACGAGAACAGAAGACGGCGAAGTGCGATGCGTGTGGAAAATCGTGAAAATATATCAAAGCGAGTGCTTGAGATGTGATATGGGTAGCAGATGCAGCGAATGTGAATATGGTGGCCGCCAGATGCATGATCACCAGCCCAAGCCTCCGTATGAAGCCTCGTACGCCGTGTAGAGACAAACTGATGTGATATGAACCGCAAATAGCCGAACCGTGGTATATCGCTGCCAACAAAACAAAGCAGGGCATGTAGCGATCGTGATATGCAATGCCTAGCCCCCGTTTGCATGCATGCCTCCGCATCTCCGGCTCAAAAGCCAGAAACCCGTCTTCTGTCGTTAGATTGGGAAAGAAAAATGTTCATCATGACTTCGTAGATATATCGGCGCCGCGCTGGTGACGGCAAAATATGCACCTTAGAACCAAATATCAAGAGGCAACCCTTTGGAGAGACGCCTGTCCCTTCCAGGGATAGAAGCAGCTTAGTAGGCCGTTGCAGTAGAGCCCTCGCTGGTAGCGACCGCGACGAGAGCCTCCAATCGTCTCAAGGGATCGTTAGTGGCCTGGGGAGGCTGCTGTTGCACTGGAGGCTGTTCGCGAGCAGGAAAGCCTGAGAATCCGTTCGCAAGATTGGGATGAACCATGCGGTCGACGTGGGCTCCGCGCTCCATAACTCTGTCTTCGTGGACCGTGACAGGCCCGTGATACCATCCGTGTCGCTTCATCTCCCGCGGAGTGCTGGCAGACGGTGCGGACATAGTATGTTGGTGCCCGCGAAGGGCGCTCGGCGAGGCGCCGTTGAACATTGTCGCCGGCGGAGGCGGGACGATCTGGGCCTCCCGCTCAAAGCGCACAGTGGGCTGGACTCGGATCTGCTCGGCCTGGGCCTGCACTGCTTGTTGGACCTCATTTGCCCAGGCTCCAGCGCCGTCTCGTGGCGGAGTGCCGGCCGAAGGGTTGATCTCCAGGCGGGTCAGACCGCGATGCAAACCCATATCCCACTGAGCGGCAAGGCTCCTGCGGTCTTCGCCGATCAAATCTGCACTCGGAAGTAATGTCGGAGGATTCGGCGTATCCGTATCGACCATCATCGGGGAGGGGTTGCGCCGTGGAGGCGTCACTGGACGATGCGGAACAGGGTCGAACGACTCGATTCCAGGCAGGCGAACGGGCTGTTGGTTCTGGAGGGGCCCTTGGTTTGGTGCAGGCAGTGGCGCCGGGGACGGCGAGAACTGAGACGGGGTGATGACATTGCTCAACCGGCTACTGCCACCATTGAAGTTGTGTGTGTCAGGGTGCCACGTACGGCGGCGCCAGGCTTCGTCCGCAGCACTAGACGCCGACTCCCTCCGCGACCACCCCGAGGTAGCTATAGTTGGAGACGCTAATACACTGCCGCTAGGCGAGGAAAAGACGGCACCTGCATTAGAGGAGTTGATGGGTCCCTGTGGGAAGAGAGGACGGCCAACGTTTGCACCCTGAGGAGACTGGAATGGGTTGCCCCCGGATGGCACACTAAGCCGGCGGCCAGGTGTACGAGAGCCGCCCGCATACATGCTATGGACGCGTGAGTGTGAGGTGGTAGGAGATGCAACATTTGAGCCCCAGTGGGGGCTGCTCTGTCCAGTGGAGAATGTAGCGGACGTCGGAGTGCTGAAATCACTGGGGGACGCAGCACGGTAGGATGAATACTGGCTGTCCGCAGTACTGCGGTACGATTCGAGTGATAGCCGCGAGCGTGGGTCAGCCATGACAAGGGGTGGCGGCCGCCTGCGGGCCTCATCCCGAGGGCTGTAACCAGAGCCGATGGAACCGATGCTGGCAATGCTGGACGTCGACAAGGACTTGGAGTGTCCTCGTCCGGTAGTTCCGGTGCTACCGGCCGTCGAGGCTCTTGCCCTCCCACCAGCCTGTCGCACTCTTTCGGTCCGGATCTGCCTTTGAAACCTTGTACCTGTGGCAGCTAGCGAGTCGATGGGGATATCTTCGTTCACATGGACGGTCTGGGCATGCTGCCTGAGGTTGTCGAGACGAGAGAACCGGCGGGAGCAGTGGCACTGAAATGGACGCTCCCCAGTGTGTTTTCTGCAGGTTGACAAGGTCAGCATTCCGTCGCATTTTTGACCAGCGGGTGCGCAAGTGCTGAAATGCATACCTTATATGCCTCGCAAGGTGCTCGCTTCTCGTGAAGCTGAGGTTGCAGGGCGGATAATCGGTGCAGTAGAATCGCTGCGACTTCTTCTTCTTGTTCGACCTCGTCCCATCAGCGTTCACGCTCTCCTCTCCATCCGAGCCGACATCATCATCACCGGCTGCGCCCTCGCCGTCAGACTCGTCCATGTCTACATCTTCCGACTCCCTCGACTTCCTTGAATGCTGCGAATTTCCTCGCGTGGGGGTCTTCTTCTCTAGAGATTCCAGCACCTGGACAGCTTGTGGGAATGGAGACGAGGGAAGCGGCTTCTGCTGCGACATAGCATCGGCGGCGAAGGTCGCGCGGGTTGGCGTCTTTGCGTCGTCTACCACCTTGGGTGATGACTGCTGTTGGGGGGTTGTAGGCGGCAGCGGAGTAGTAGGCACAGTCGTCTCCTCTTTTATCGAATCCGGCGCCAGCGATGCGTTGACCGAACGGAAAGTGGCCGCCATGTTAACGGTGTGCTTTCTGACACGAAGCGGAGGAGCACAGGCGTGAGAGGGCGGGATCGGTGGGCGATGTGTCGGTTAAAAGGCAATAGCAGCGGAGTCCCTGGTGAGGCTGAGACGATGAATCGGAACGGGCCAGAGGGGTGGGCGCTGGTTCGACAGGGGCCACCAGGTGCAGAAGGCAGGGGTAGACAATGCGGGGAGCGGCGGCAGGAAGATGTTTGAGACTGATTAGGGCCGGCGCGAGAATAGAGAGGCCGGAAAGGGAATCGGGAGCGGAAGGAGGAACGAGGGGGGAAGATTCCGACCGCCGATGGCTTTCATTCGAATGAATAGGGCGGCGCCTCGTCTGGTTGATGGTTATTGCTCGTCGTCGACGACAGTCGGCAGGGAGCGCTGGGTGTGCGGCGGCACCAAAGGCAAGGAAAGGCGACGGCTGACGCTGAGGTGGTTGTCAGATCGGTCGTCCCCTAAGTCCGGGAGTCGAGGTGGGGGAGTTTGGGTGAGATGTGTCGAGAGGGCAGAGGGCTTGGTCTGAAAGGCAACAAGATGGCGCTGCTGTGGCAGGAACCTGTCAATACTATAGAGTGATATGCAGGCTGATGATCGGGAGGAGCGGATAGATTGGCAGGTGTGATGAGGAAGACGGCACAAGAGGACGTCATGAGAATGCGAGAGCAGAGAAATATCCCCGAGTGTGGTCGAATAATGTCTAATCAGGGCCGCATTTTCCAGGGCAGAGGGTGGCAGAAAGAGAGGGGCAGGTCAACAAGCCAGTGGCAACAACGAGGTCAGAAGCAGAAGATGAACGGTCGGCGAGGGAGGAGGCAACGAGACGAAGGGTGAGGGATGATGAAAGCAGAGCAACCTTCGGAGTAAAGCGGCAGATAGACCACGCACTCACCTGCGAGGATTACGGCCGGGCCCAGTCGCTGCGTCGCTTCTCCTGCTGCCCTGCTTCGCGGTCTCTCCACTTTCTACTGGCAGGCCGGCCAGGCGAAACGGGCCTACTGCGAGGGCCCCGACTGTGCAGCAGTAGTACTTCGCACCTTGGGCAGTTCTAGCAGATCGAGCGGACCAACCACCTCGGGCTGCGGCACAGGCACGAACGAACCCACAGCTCTAGGTGCGTGCGTGTGGTGTGCGTGCGTTCCCGTCGCGGATCCAATGAGGGGTCCCGACCGGACAGTCCGCTCTGACGGGATTAGACGGCGGCGTAGAGGAGGCAGGAAAGGAGCCTCCGAGCTAGTGAATGCTGCCGAGCTGTGCTCTGTGCTCTATGCGGCCAGTATTATTATTCACGCCGGAGATGACGAGGAGGTGGGATGTGAGAGGCAGAAAGGCGTCCGGTTGTTGGCGATGGGCGTCCCGGTTCAGCCGGGAGGTTGATGGAGGCAGAAGCGTTGCTTGATGCGATGAACGGGCGCACCAGGGGAATATATGGCGGGCGGCGATAGGGTGGTTGGTACCGAGTTAACGCCCAAGTGTATTATTAAGGCGGTGCGGCGGAGGGTTGATGGCCGATGGCCCTGGTTCCTCGCCTTACGTATGTGGTGGTGGTGGTGGTGGTGGTGGTGGTGGTGGTGGATAGAAAGACGAAAGGGCGGGGTGGGAGAAAGGATGGCAGAAAAGGACGGGCGCGACGATAAAAGATTAAAAGAGGACCGGCCGGGATTTACATGGCGACGGGAGCACCAAGGTCGGCGGATTGTACCTTAACGATTGTACCTTTTGAGCTGCTGAGTCTGACGGCGATCTCGAGGCAGACAGAGTCCTGCTGGAGGATACATGATAGATACCATGGGGCTGCTCCTTCCTTCCTCTCTCACTTCGTGTTTGCGACCACGGTTATTCGTCACGGGCAGGAGCGACAGGACAGTAAGGTACCTACCTGCCTTGCGTAGAGAGGTACGGAAAATAGGTAGTCTACCGTAGTGTACACTGCCTGGGTAGGTACCTCAGGTAGATACTGCAGAAGGAGCGACCAGGTGATGCGACATCAAGATACCTACTCAAATCAGCAATTGAGGCCGAATCCGATCTCTAACCTTACAGCAGGTAAGTACTCTGGTACTGTACCGACATGGTGTACAGTGCACCCAGCGAAGGAACGGAAGCGGTCGGGGAGGGGCAGGTGAGGGTGTGCGATGGCGACGGCGCCCACCACAATCCACCCCTGGATCAAGGCCGCACAAAGCGATGCGTGTGGAAGACCGAGGGACAACGTCAGTGCCTCCCCCTCGACCAACTGCAAAGGGAAGGAAGTGGGGCCGGGAAGGGTGGGTACGGTATGTATGTACACACGTAAGGTACTGTACCTGGAAGCGGCGGCATGGCTGGGGACGCAAGGGGGAGGGGGAAGGCGTGCGTGATACTCGGCGCCAGTGAGATCGGGGCCGTGGCTTGGTCTAACTCTCGAGTCTAGGCTGAGCCAGCAGGTGACGCCTCCAAAATGTATCCTTCGTACCTGGCGACTTTGCATAAGGTACCTTGGGTACCTGGCACCATATTGCCTTCTTTCCAACCCATCCGGGCACTTCTTTTCTTTCATCCAATGATGTCGTCAATGCTGGCGTGCCACAGTTTGTAGGCAGCGAGGCAGGAGGGGAAAAGGAGGGGTAACTGCAGTACTGTACCATAGTACGGGAAGTAACATCCAGGCCAGGACAATGGAGGGGCTGGTGCTTGGCGATAAGCTCCGAATCAGGTTTAGCGCCGCGCGCCAGAGCGTGCACGGATCGATGGAACGAACGTGCAGTGTCAGGTACGGAGTACTCTACAGCGCGGAAATATAGGCGCAGGTACTTTTCCGTACAGAATGCAGAAACATCCCCACCAAGCACCCCGCCGAAGAAAATAAAAATAAAATCCCAGTTCGCCGTCACATTCGCACATTCGCAGATGCCTTCAGGGGCAATAAACCAACGCTCGGTGATCGCACAGATGCAAACGGCGGGGCCGGTGGCATCGAACCGAGTTCCTCGCCGTGTCTCAACGCAATCCGTATAGAAACTCCCCCGCTCGCTTCTTCTGCTCTCTCCTTCTCCGCGAAAGCGAACAGGTCATGAAGTTCCGCTCCTCTGGTGTCTGCCTCCTTAGCTGGAAATCTGCCTGACTGTGAGGCTATGACATATGACACAACCGTCAATGGTCATGGAATGAGGTGCCAAGCTGTTGAGCCAGGCCGGCGCCAGCGGTGGGCCCCGGCCACGGCCAGCCTACACTAATACAGAACAAACACTAACTAACGTTAGACCGTGTCTCTCCTTCACCGCATGGCAGTTTACGACGCTTTGCTCTGCTACTGTCTCAACCTGGGGATGGATATGACACTGCTTGCGGCCCCTAGTGGAGGTAGGGACATCGACGACGCAGAATGATCTGCTCTAGTCCAGCATGCTGTGCCCAACTAGGTTGCCTGCTGAGAGGGGACAGTGCACAGGCCGATACTCATTATTCGGTCAGGGTGGTCAGATCTTGGGTCTTGGGCCTGAGCTGATGCGTGATGTGCGGCAGTGCCTGGCGTGCCTGCATCTATTCCATATCTATCGTCTACACATATGGCATAGGACATGCAAAGCCGTCCATCTGCGGAGAACAGTAATCTCATGCCTGGACCGCAACAGCGAGACGACGTCTCGTGTCTACCAGTGATCTGCATTAATCATCCTAGCATTATATCAGGTCGGGTTTTGGGACGAGCAAGGAGCGACAACGTTGTTTGTCCTTTCCCCTTCCTCCAAGTGGCATGTCTCTCTGTCTTACCTGTCTTGCTCTTGGCCAAGGCAATCGAGATTGGCCGATCACGCATAGATCTGAGGCCAATGCGCATCTTTCCCTCCGAGTCGCAACAGGTCGTAGGATTACTCCGTATGTACAGCAGAGTCTGACTAACAGGGGTCTAAAGTGCTTGCATACGCTAAGGGTACCGTCACGCCGACCCACGCCCGCACGCAGTGACCTCGCAGGCATGCGCGGCTCTGTTCAGGCGATGAAGGAACGGCGCAGTGATCAACGAGGCCGGCTTCTTGTTGTCGTTAGCCTTGGGAAAGTGCGGAATGCAACTATGGCGTAACTGCGCTGCGGTGGCCGTGCACTCACGCCTAGGGAGCGCTTCATCAAGGGAGGGATAAGCGAGAGATCAGCGCGGCCGGCTCCCCTTGGCTCTCTGCACCCTGCTGAACCGTCGCGCGGTCCGGCGATGATCTGACACTGTCTTAGCGGCCGTTTGCCGCCTGATACTGCATGTTGATGCCGACTTGCAGCAAACCAACATATCCTCGAATGCCCTAGCGGCCACCTCCGTCGTCATAGTCGGCCGGTCATTTTGTGTTTGCTGCTCGGCAGGACTTCATACATATGCTGCCCTGCTCATCCGCCTCTCTGGAAGCTCGGCGTGTGCCACTGTCAGAGAGGATGCAGGGCAACTCGAAGTATCAGGCATGGACTGCCAGAAGCGCAATTGTCGCTGGCCATCGCGCATTACGACCGCGAATCCTCCAGCGATTGCCCACGTCCTGAACAAGGCGTTGGGCAAAGTAACCACTCCGGTGTCTTCACAGGATAGGGGCAGAAATGGCGCGGTCGTCGGAGCAGGCGATTGCTCATGTATGACGGCCAATGATCCCTGTTGATGTCGCAGACAGATACGCGGGCGCGTGTTCGTGCGCGGCCCTGCAACACTGCAGCCATATCAACACTTTGTGTCCACAAGTTCGGTTGCTCCTCGCAGGTAAGAGGTAGCTGCAAGACCGGGACTCACCGTAATGCTCTGAAGCCCGGACCAACTGTCTAGAGCATCTAATTCTCAGCAGTACCTTCCGCCTTGCTGGGCAATTAGATAGACTTTGGGCTCGGCTGCAGATCCCCCGGCCGAGATGGGCAGTGACATTCCCGATCATCCCAGATTCTCCTCCAGTTTCATGTAGATGATCGCGGCGCAAGTCATCACTTTCTCCTTGACCTACAGCTCTTGGGCCTTTGATAACACTACCTCGCCGCCCTTGATAGCTTCTCCATATCAGCTGCTGTGCCTCGATCATGATACTGCTACTTTCCACCCATCTTATGCCGTCAACACCCACACGACGGGCTGTGTGCGTTTCGAAACAAGCGCCGTGGCTGCTGATCCCCAAAATCCTACGAACGAATCATGGAGCGCCACCGTACGAAGCCACCCCGTGGTCCTCTCCGCTCCCTCGGTCAATGCTCGTCGAGGTATACAAAAATGTTGGCGTACACCAAGGAGTCGGTCCTACACGAGTGCTACTTCGTATGGAAATAAGGTTCACGGCTCGCAATGGGACACGGCCACACACTCTCTTTGCATCCGAAGCTGATAAGGAGCAATCTAGGTCTTAATATCGACTGCATCTCGTGCTGTCGTCCTGGATATGGGCTCTATATTGCAGACGCTGCTGAGGCCTTGATTGCTCTCACCCTCCTGCCTCAGTCGTGTTCGCCCAAAGGGGCAACTCGAAAGGCAGAGATGCATGTCGTGGCCATCTGTACAGTCTCGAGTTCAAGTTGCAATCATACACCCCGTCTTGACGGTCTTTCTACAACGTAATGAAGTACCTGCAGATGGCTCACGTTCCAACATCGTAACTCGGTCTTGCAGACACTTTGTCCATGAATTTGATAGTCAAGCATCAGGATCACTTTGGCGGGTGATGACGGCTGACAAGAGAATCTATTTGGAGCTGGACAAGCCACTCGTACGACCCAGTCAGAACTGCAGCACCCCTTCTCTGCCGAGGACCGGCTCTAATTCAGAGAAGCCGCCGATGCCGAACGGCGTTTCCCTCTACTTAGCCCGCATGCAAATAGGCTTTGCAGCACGGTGCACCCCAACGCCAAGCACAAGGTACCGGGCCCGGCCACGCCACCCCCGGTGCGTTAAAGTTCAACGCCGTCTGCTGATCAAGGCGTCCATCTCTTCTACACCTCCTCAAGGTTCCCAAATGTTAGCGTGAATACATCACCATATTCGCCCCCCAAGCCCCACATGACCTCCACTTTACTAATCAAGTCACTCTTCTAGTAATTTCTATGGAAAAATACATAAATCTAAAAATTCACAACACCACTCACATCTTCACCTTCAACTTCAACCTCACCATCATGGATATCTCCTTACTTCTCAATCCAGGCCCAACGCCCCGAACTACTAGATTTCGGTCCGGTGAACTCTCCCGAGACGAAAAAGTCGAGTGTCTCGCTCTACGGAAATATATAGGCCTTTCCTATTACGAGATTGCCCAGAAAACCGACCATTCAGTTCGTCAAGTTCAGCACGCTTGTACTACTCCTCTAACCCCTAAGAAGAATCAAGGTCGAAAAGGCTCTATTCGGACTCCTGAGAAACGGCTATTAGATGCTTGGCTACGGGCAGATAAAGCTCACGGCCTCGTTCCATAGACCGACATCCGTTTCTTTATCCCACATTTCGACTATGGTTATACAGCAATAGCCAAAGCAATGAGAGATCTAGGATTCCGACGGAGAATTCGACCGCGGAAGATTGTACGTACAAGAGCCAACAAACGTGCCAGAGTCCGTTGGTGCGAAAGAATGCTGGGACTTCGACCATTACCCGTACACTGGGAGACTGTTACTTTCTCCGATGAGTGCTGGGCTACAAATGACCCTATGTGGAAGCAATAGGCAACGATGCATGAAACTGATAATCCTAATACTTGGGCTCTTCTCCGACGGCACCCTAACGGCTAGATGATCTAGGCTGAATTCGGTGGGAAGAAAAAAGGCTATTGTTTTATCTGGCCCAAAGAGTACGGAGGCATTAACGCAGAGAAGTATATACAATATGTACTCCCGTTAGTGCAGCAGTTCTTCATAGAGAACCCAGAACTTCAGCTTTTCCAACAGGATAACGCACCAGCCCACAGATCTAGGCTTACGAAAGAGGTCTTCCAAGCTGTTGGGATCTCTATTCTCCCTTGGCCTGCAAACTCGCCAGACCTTAATCCTATAGAAAACGTATGGTTCTGGATGAAGGATTGGGTGGAAAAACGGTATGACCTTCAGGAATTAGAAGGAGAGGAGTTGAAGGCCGCGATTGAAGCTGCATGGGAGGTCGTTCCTGAAGACCTGTTGCTCCGGCTGGCTCATGGAATGCCAGAGCGGTTGAGGAAGGTGATTGAAGTTAAAGGGGAAAGTATCCCGTACTAAATTTTGGCTGAGAGACGCTTATAAAATAAGGTATTTATACTTATCTGAAAAGGGTTTAGCATTTCATGTGAATGTCACGAGCTAACATTTATAAACCTTGAGGAGGTGTACGCATGCAGTACTGACCGTACTGTCCTTTACCGTGACCGAGACACTCGGGACCTAGGCAGTCGTTCCTGAGCCGTCCGTTACACGTCAGCCCCTGACGACCGAGTCGCGCTATGCAAGTTACAAAGTGATCCCGCTTTGGGGAAGAGGTGGGAGACCGGATTTTCACCAGGGAATAACGTAGACACAGTGCCAGTATCTGGTATTTTCCAAGAATCCTTTCCATATGCTGGCTTGGACAACAAGCTCAGCGTACTAGGCTTATTGAGCTGACATGCGGTGTGTTTTCGCATGTCTCATCCTCTCCCTCTCCCCAAGTGTCTCTGCTTCACATGTCCGCCTTGAACAAGACATGTGTCCGTACGAGAGTCGACCTGCCGGCCTTGTCTCGGACGCACGCACAACGCACGCACGTACCCTCTGTAAGACACACGACTGGACGACCTCTGCTTGCACCACATCTCTGGATCGGGATCGCGCGACGCTTAGGTGGCGGCAGCGGTCTCACCTAGCTCAAGCTGTTCCTGACCAGCCCTCCCCGTCGCTTCCGGTCTCCGCCTCCACTTTTAACCCGTTCCGGCCACCGGCGAGTCAAGGCCAGGAACATGACCTCTCTTGCCCCGTCATCGCCCGGAGCGCGGACGGGCTCACCGAGAGACTTGCACATCGTTTCGGGAACCAGGGGCAGCCCTGTTGTGCTAGATGGTCGACCTAGGTAGGTGCACTCTTCACCGCTCTTTGTGTGACGTCGTCTTCATTCCTGGGCAGCTGTCTCTTACGCTCGTATTGCCTTCCTTCCAGCTCTCTCTCTCCAGATTGCTGAACCTAAAGCAAATTAAATTATGAGAGGTGAGGTCTACGCAGTACATACTCTATGTCCAGGCAGTTGCATTGCGTACCTTATGCAGTCACCGTTGGGCCACCGGGACAACAAGTTAGAATCCCAGATGCTATCCGCTATCCTGTGTTGGCGGGAAGCTGCCGCCTCAGGGCGGCTTAGGCTGGCTGGCATTGTGGACCAGGCCGGCCCGGGGGGAGGTGCAAGTCTCGGGCCCCGTGTGCTCCTCCGCCTTAACTACCTCGCCCGAGACACGGCACACGTGTAGGATTTATGTTCTATCCCTTTCCCAGCTTTCTGCTGCCGGTGCGTGCGCAGATGTCCCGCCCGTGGAGCGCCTAGAGCTGAGCAGTGGTGGCAGGGGATTGGCAGGACAGTGTAGATCGAAGTGAGAGATAGAGTAGAGCCCACATCACTCTACCTCGTCTCTGAAACCCCACACCACACCAGTGCTTCGTTCTGGGTCGTTGTTGGGGAGTCAACTCTATCAGGAAGGTCCTCGTTCGGCTTCGATTAGCTCCGGGAAGTAACCGCCGGCCGGTATAGGAACTGCGCCGTGCGCGGCAGACACTTCTCTCAACGCATCGTTTAATCTATCGGGTACCCTGTCTAGCAAGAAAAACTCTCTGGGCACTGCCGGAACAGATGGAGATTGTCTATGGTGACCCTTTCGATCCCAATCTGCGGTCCGCATCCCCCCTCGAGCATCTTGATATCACGCACTTCGACCATATATCTGCGCCTGAGGACGTGCACAGGCAAGTGTGAGGTAGACGGACGTCGTTGGCACTTCCAAACTCTGGTTAAAACACCCAATAAGTAATCCATACTACGGCGAGCTAATCTCGAGCCGAGCTGAACACCGTTCTCTCAGCACGGGGTCGAAAGCAAGCAATGATGGTCGGACGACCCGTCGCAATCTCTCGACAGTAAGCCAGACAGACGTACACAGGGCGGATACAGTCCAACTTCATTATTACCATTTTGTTGGGTCTATGTACAGTATAGAAAGGACATCCCCAAGCACCCCAAGAACGCCTCTCTCCTGTTCCCCGCCAGCCCGGGCTTGCCTAACGAGTGAAGTTTGATGCCGCCGATCCCGTCATGGCGAGGGTTCATCCAAAAAAAGTACATATTTGGTCCGTAACTCGTGAAGATATCTCTAATTATTATTTGCGGCCGAGCCTACTTTGTTCTTCTTTCTCCAGTCCCTTTTGTGCAATCGTTCTGCCTTTCTTGACTGCTACACACACAACGTGGTGATACATCTTACAGATCCAGCATGCTCTTGACCTGCTGCGGCGGCTGGTTGATCGAGTTCAGAGTGCCGTTGCTGGTGGTCCTCGTCACCGAGCCCATGCGAGCGCCGTCCTCGTCCTCCACGCTGCGGGTTCTACCGCGGGTGCTGCTGGCGCTGCTGTTCGGGTAGGGCGGCGGAGGTCCGTCCATCATGAGCTCCGCCCGGCGCTGCTCCGAACTGATGCTCGGCGTTGCGTTCGGGAAGAGCAAGCCCGCCGCAACCTGCAGCGTCCGCTCGGTCCGGCGCGTCTCGGACTTGCCGCCGTACGGCGTGATGCTCGAGCGTTTCGACGCGTCGAAACCAGCCGGTACTGGCTGCCCGGACTGCGTGCGTCCCATGGAGCCCAGCTCGAAGTTGCCGTTCAGGGCCGCCTCGGCACGATCCTGCTCAGCCACGCGCGTCGCTAGCTCACGGTCGATGTTGCGAGCCGTGGCACGGCCGCCGCCAAGCTCACGGACATTGCGGGCGATACGCTCGCGCATCGATTCACCAGCGACGTGTTCACTGTTGATGCGGCGCCACCAAGCCGGCTTACGGACAAGTCCCATCTCTCGGTCGTGCTCAAGACCGCGGATCCGGCGCTGCCGCTGCAGTTCACGGTCCTCGTTGGGTGTCACGAAGCCGTGGATAACCTGAATGATGAGAATGAGCAGGCTGGGAGCGTAGCCGCCCGCGTAGATAGCAGCGTTGTTTCCGTGGACGTTGAGCGGTGACCACTGGAATCGCCAGGCACAGAGGGCCTGATAGGCGACGAGAGCCAGGGCGAGGGGTAGCATGAGGATGAAGCGGAACGGGGCGTATCGGAGAACACTGAATGCGCGATTGAAGAAGCCGCGGTTACGTGCACAGTAGTGCTTGATTGAGTGACGGAGGGAGACAGCCGTAACGATCCAGCAGACGAGGAGGCAGAACGCCGCCGCTTTGAAACGGCCGCCTGTCGCTGCAGGGATGGCGCGGGCGAGCGCCTGTTCCGGAGAGCGCTGTAACTCAATGCTGCTCCAGCTGCGGGGAACGACGAGGAAGAAGTTCTGTAAGGAAGGCGTAAGCCGTGCATTCTGCAACAAGATCACGGTGAAGACGGGAATCAAGGGGAGACATACCAGCCACCAGAAGAGATAAAAGATGAGGGGAAGATAGAACTCGAACATGCCCCTCCGGTCGAACTGGTGCAGGACAAAGGGGTTCGGGTCGATATACTGGCGCTCCATCCAGCTGCCCCAGTGGCGCACGGCCTCCCAGACGGCGGCCATAGTGCCCATCTGCATCAAGAACCAAAAGAAGGTGTTCAGGACGATAGGGATTTGAGGCAGGTAGTACCGGTCGACGTCGACGTTGGTGATGAGGCTGATGAAGGACATGGCGCACACGATGATGGCCCAGTACCACTGCCAGCGGCGACCGATAGGGTAGAAGCGCTTCTCCGCAGGTAGGTAGAGGCGACCATGCTTGCGCAGGTTCATGAGCGTAAGGACTAGAACGATGCCGAAGCCGCCGAGGAAGCCAAGACCGATGGCGGAACGGGCCTGGATGTTGTTGATGGGCGAGTAACACGACGTAGAGTTGATCCAGGTACCATTGGGGAAGAGCAGCTTGGGCGTGTAAGGCTCAAAGGTCAAAAGGCAGCGGGAGCCATTAGAGAGAGTGCCGTTGGAGAAGTACGTGTAGTTGTAGTGGTCGAGCGTGGTCAGGTTGAAGTGCAGCCCGCCGATGACGGTGTCGGTCGAGTTGTCGCCGCCGGGAAAGGCGAGAATGTCGCGAGCGTCGAAGACGGACATCTTGGCGACTGGTGACGCGGTCCGCAGCTCTGCAGCTCTGCAGCCTCGCTCGCGGTGGTTGCGGATGTGCCGGGGCGAAGGGAGATGGTGTTGTTCGGCGGCGGCGGCGGCAGGAGGGGAAGAGGGGGTTGAAGCCGCAAACAACACAGGCGAGAGGCTCACTGGAAGGTTGAAGCAGGAGTGAGCAACACCGGGGACATCTCAGGAGGAAGAAAAGAGAGAACCAAGGGCGAGAATCTTGGTGTCGGGACGGTATATGGGAGGGAAGAAAAAAGAACGGGCAGCAACAAAAACACGGAATACGCGGAAGTGAGATGAGGGGAGAAGCCGGGCATACCGCGGTGTTGCGGACAAGGGTCTGCCGCCGGAGGTTCGGCAGCAAGGAATTTAATCACTCACTAAGAGCGGCGGAGTGGGGGCAAATACCTGAAGTTACTGGCTGTTAGAATTGCAATTGCACGCAGGGTGTGTGGCTGACGACGGTGGTGTTAAGTTAACTTTTTCAATGCATTTCTGTCTGTCCCTTCAATATATCCCTCTCTCTGTGATTTTGTGTATTCTCTACCTATCTTACGTGGTTATAACCGACCTTGATGTTATATCGAGACTCGACGGAAAGTGCTCGAGTATTTCCTGTCCTCCTCTCCTTCCTGATGCATTCATTCATTCTTCGCCATGGTCTCATCAGATCATCACCTCAGCCACAGCTCCCAATGCCGACACCCCGATGCCGGTGGCCCGTGCGCCCCGACGCCCCACCAAAAAGCTTAGCATCAACCTGTCAACATGTGGCTTGGCAGAATCGCCAATTGACGCCTTTCTGACCGCTTAACGAAGGCAAGTTATGCGTTTAACTCCCTTTAGCTAAGGCAGCTTGCCTTTGAATGAACACCTAATCTCCCGTGCCAGCCAGTGCCCTCCCTGCCAGTCGCCATGGCGAGCTCCCATAACGCCGACAACGACGACGACGAGCCCTCGTACATCGACTACGAGACCTTTCTCGCGCCCGACTTCAGCCCCGCCGCCTTCGCCAACACCCTCGTCCTCACCACCAACAACCCCAACGATGTGCCCCTCGACCTGTCCACGCCGCTGTCGCGCGTGCTCTTCGACATCCAGGAGATCGACTCCCATATCGACCTCCTGACCACCCGCGAGGCCGAGCCCCTGCTGACCCACACCAAGCAGCAGACCGACGCCAGCGGCCACATCGTCAGCGAGCTCGACGCGCAGCTCGAGTCCCTCAACAACAGCTACCAGCAGCTGCAGAAGCAGGTCATAGAGAAGCATGCCGAGGCCGACGAGGTCCGCCAGGTCGCTTCGCGTCTGTGGGAGGCCCTGAGCCTCGGTACCGCTGTTGGTCGCTGTCTGCACCTCGGCAGGCAGCTGCAGGTCCAGCACGGCGAGGTATCAACCAGCAGCAGCGCAGCCGGGGCCGCAAAGAGAGAGGACCACCGAGCCCTCGTGCGCTGCGCTCATACCATCCTCTCCCTCCGCGAGATCCTGGACAGCCGCGCCCCGGGCGAGGAGGGCTACGGCCTCGATAGAGTCAACGCTATTCGTTCGCTGCAGGACTCAGTCCTGGCCCCCACCGAGCGCTCTGTCCGCGAGACTTCAGAGCGCATCATCCGCGAGTTCTCCATGGGCACCGCCTCGGGGACGTCGACTTTCGCGCAGGCGGAGGAGACCAAGGCGCGAACTATCTCTGCCCTTACGACGTTATTCCTCATCTCGCCCACCGCGCTCGCCCGCGGCGAGAAGTGGACGCCGTCGCTGATGCTGCAGGCGCTCGAGGTGTACCTGCGCACGGCGCTGCAGAGCAGCATTGCGTCGCTGGCCCGGTCACTGGCTGCGCTGCCCACCTTGGAGCGCACGCTTGCCGAGGTCAGCGCCCGGTGCCAGAACATCATCGCACTGGAGATGGTGCTCGAGTCCACACGCGCTCCCCCGCACCCGCTGCTCGTGGAGGACAAGGCCGCGGGCAACCTACTTCAGCCGCTGCTGGCCTATCTCGAGACGGGGTCGCTGCCATCCTACTTCTGGCGGACCATGGCGAGCAGTTTGTCCACGCGGGTGGTCGAGATCGTGAACCGGGGAGGCGTGTCAGCGAGGACTCTGCGGACGAACAAGAACAGTGTCGGCGATGCCATTCGGGACTGCGTCCTCAGGGGCTGCCAGCTGCCGAGCTCGATCACCGCGGGGGCTAAGAGCAAGGCAGAGAAGCCAGGTGGCTGGGAAAGGGAGGTTGCTGTGATGGTTGGCAGCGTGGTCAACAACCTCGGGCGGTAGATCTGCGGCACTACGATCGAGGGCCCTGGCAAGGCGCGATGATGCTCAGTCACCGACCCGAGCCCTTCAGTGGCCAGACGCGGCATGGCTCTGTATGGACGTCGCCAATAGCATGCTCGGCGTCGCGAGCTTCAAAGACCCCGATTTGGCCGGGTGAGCACAGCTTTCATGGATCGTCTCTGGACCAGTCAAATGTCTCAGTTTTCAGCCCGGCGATGTTGCTGTTCAACACCCGATCCAGAGGGTGATTGAATTCCCTAGCGAGATACCCGCGTGTCAGTTACGCTTTAGGTCTCTATGGTGTGGTAGTTGGCGGGGTCCGTAGACAGCCCAACGACTGCGTGGATGCCACTCAGTGGCTGCTCCCCGACACCCTCCTCGAGTTGTCCTGATACAAATCATGTGATCGCATCGAGTCACTAGGCGCCATCTGTTTCCCGTTGTTGTCCCTCGCCTCTGCTGTGTGTCTTGACCTCCCCTTCTCTGTCTCATGCCGAGCATGTTCTGTCTGTGTTTCGCTCACTATGTCGATGTCTGCTCCTGAATTAAAACTACAATCTCGGACTGGGGCGCGCTCGTTTTTGTTGAGTCGAGCGTTTCCATCTCATGCGCCAGGTTCTTGAAACAGTAAAAATGCGCCTACTCAACTCTTCGACCCTCAAGCTGCGCGAGTTCGCGGGGTCTGATATCCCGCCGTACGCGATCCTTTCGCACACGTGGGACCACGACGGCGGCGAGGTCACCTTCCGCGACATGCAGGACCCGGAGCAGTGCTCGTCCGCGGCCGGCTTCTCCAAGATCGCGTCCTGCTGCGCGCGCGCGCAACAGGACGGCCTGTCGTGGGTGTGGATCGACGCCGTGTGCATCGACCGCTCCTCGGCTGCCGACCTGTGTGAGGCCGCAAACGCCATGTACCGGTGGTACGCGAGCGCCGAGGTCTGCTACGCCTATCTGGCCGACGTGTCGCCCCCCGCAGCCGGCGCGGGACTGCTGGCGGGCACCCGCGGAGGCGGCCGCTTCAGGCGGGCGCGGTGGTTCACGCGCGGCTGGACCCTGCAGGAGCTGCTCGCGCCGCGTGAGATCGAGTTCTACGCGCAGGACTGGACGGAGCTGGGCACCAGGCGGAGCCTCGCGGCGCTCATCAGCAGGGCCACGGGGGTGCCGGCCGCGCTGCTGCACCAGGGGCAGAGCGCGGGGGGCGGCAGCGGCCTGGCGGCGTGCTCGGTCGCGGAGCGGATGTCGTGGGCGGCGAGGCGGAGCACGACGCGACCGGAGGACATGGCGTACTGCCTGATGGGGCTGTTCGGGGTGAACATGCCGGTGCTGTACGGGGAAGGGGCCGAGCGGGCGTTCGTGCGGCTGCAGGGGGAGATCATGAGGCGGGAGGAGGACTACACGCTTTTCCTCTGGAGGAGTCCTTCGGGAGA
Source organism: Pleurostoma richardsiae (assembly GCA_030052745.1). Lineage (NCBI taxonomy): Eukaryota > Fungi > Ascomycota > Sordariomycetes > Calosphaeriales > Pleurostomataceae > Pleurostoma > Pleurostoma richardsiae. The sequence continues at coordinate 88,602 of JANBVO010000050.1, forward strand.
GCCGGTGAAGGGATTCTTTGCGCATTCGCCGCAGTCGTTCCTGCCTACGGGACCTCACTCGCTGGGGTCGAAGCGGTCGTGTCGCTATGCCGAGATCAAAGCTTCCAGGGCCTTTACCAGGGGCAAGAGCACGGTACCCGAAGAGTGCTCGCGGCCGTGCGAGGTCACGCCCAGAGGGGTGAGGATCTCGCTGTGGACGAGGCCTTTCGGAAGGAAGAAGCTGGCGTGGACGTTCGCCTTCTATTACGACCAGATGGTGTGCGTGCTCCTCGACCGACTGGAGGGCGCGCATTCCCGCTGTGTAAGCTACACCAGATCTGCGGCCGAGTGCGTCGTGCTGCAGGCGACACTGGATGGATTCGGTCTGGAGGAGATATACATCCCCGAGAGGCGGAGTGAGCCGACGCCAATATCACATCCCCTGAAATTAGATCAGGGCGTTATGCTGAGGTTAGACGCGTCACCAATAGGAAGCCTCTCTATAAAGAACACGTATCCTGACTGCAAGCCACAGCCTCTCGAAGATGGCATGTACATGATCAGGCTCCAGAGAAACGGAGCTGGCGGCATGTTGGCCGTCGTGATGAGCGCCACACATGGGGCCCGTGAGACTCTGTTCTTCGCGTCATTCGTCTTCTCTCCCGGAGTCAAATCTTGCCAGATTCTTCCCTATGATTCGAATACATCCCTAGACGCGAAGTTCACCAACGGGGACCTATCGTCTGCTTCGGCTGCGGATGCCTCCGACAGGGTGATGGTGCGCTTAGTAGACGGGTCGTCCGTTTCGGCCGCTGTCAAGGTCCGCCTAGGGGGACTGAGCGCGAGGGTGTCGCTCATACCAGGATTGCCCAACTAGAATGACTTCAGGGGAGATATCGAAGAGTGTGAGCCGAGGGCCAAGAGGAGACCAAAGTGGCCGTGTACAAAGGTAACCCAGGCAAGAAAGTCACCGTTTCGGACTGCATGGTGAGAGCAACTCTGATGAACCAGGGACAAATCATGGTAAAGGAGTGTTATTTTCGATTGGTGTAAGCTAGAAGGAAGAGCAGTTGGGATAGAAAGGAGTGACAATGGTAAACGCCATAAAGATGCTGGTGACAAATGATCCCTTAATGCCCCTGAAATGCGTCTAGAACCCGGGGACTCCACTCCGATGCCACCTTCAATGCCGAGTACTCCGTCTTAATGAAAGAATTCACCAACATCAATCTTGCCGAGATCATTCAAAGCGCGGCTGCCACTCGCCTTCAGCAGCTCACCTTCAAGTAGACGCCCAGCGAGTTCGCCTCGTCATTCGGCCGGATGTCCTGGCGCCAGTACGCCCACTGCGCCTCCTGCAGGTACGCCGGGATCTCGACCAGCACATCCGGGATCGACGCGCAGGGGTCCGAGTGGATGTTCTGGCTGCCCACCTGGATGTTGTTGGCGCCGAACTGCCCCAGCTTGACGGCCTGCACGTCCGCCAGCGTGTCGCTCGGCTCGTACGCGGCCCGCGGGACGCCCGCCCAGGTCGGCGACACATTGCCCCCGTTCGCGGGCTTGCCCTGCTGTACCTCGGAGTCGAAGCGGTCGGCGGGCAGGTTGAGCACCCAGGTGCAGGTGCCGGAGGAGGGGGGCGCGAAGCGGAGGAGCTGGCTGTAGCCGGTGGTCAGGTCGGCGTTCAGGGCGACCTCGAAAGAGGGGCTGGTGTCCCACCCGGGGGCGTCCGGGCGGGAGAGGTCGAAGGTGATCATCTGGTAGGGGGCGAGGATGGTGCTGCCGTTGCAGGAGGGGGCGGCGGACGCGCCGAGGGCCAGGAGGCTGGCGATGCCGACGAAAAGAGCTCCCTTGGCCATTTGCGTTTCAGGTGTGGTTTTCTGTTTTTATATAGGTGGGATATCGGAATGCGAGCTTGGGTTGTTGAGCTGCGTCTTCGAGTGTTTGGTGATGCTGCCTCCTGCATCGCCAGCTCTGGGATGACCGTGGTTTTATATACCCAGAAAGACCGGCAGCGAGGCTTGGAAACACCACGATACCATCACTGCGTCGGGCATTGTTTCTGAGTGGCGCTCACTGCCATCCTTGGAATAATCAAGCAGTCCCAGCCGGCTATTCATCCTGCTCTTTCTAGTAACTACACTTACATGTGTATTACGATCACCTCTGGTGAGAAGCCGGCAGGCCTTCAGCCCTACGCGGCTGTGAGCTGGAAGAGGATGAGGCGCAATGGCACCGAGCTCATGTTTCCTGGCCTAACGTGGCTACTGCCAAGGCCAGCTGCCCGTCGGTCATTTATGAGAGGCTGCTCGCTGCTTGTGCGTGAAAGCCTGTCGTGCCACCAAAAATAGACTCAGCCGTTCGTTCCGCCGATAAATGGTGAATGTTATGGCCAGAACTGTCAATAGGCTATCAGGCTGGCCGTGCCCGCTGGCTTAGTCGACTTGTACGACAGCCGTCAGAGAAAGGGTTAACTAGCGTATGGGTGAGCCAGCTCCAGCCCTCTAGCATCACTACAGGTGGGAGCTGTCATCGGCCCGTTGACCGGCCCAACTGGGTGTTTTTCGAGGTTCTACAGATTATGTCGAGGGAACCCAGAATGACGGCGCCCAAGCCACAGATACTCATTAGTCTGGTCAGGTAATACAGTGCTGAAACTTTCGTGGAACAAAGCATTGAGTATCTGGACATTGCTTGAATTGATCAGCCGTACGCTGGTAGCAAGATGACTGTATTATCCTCGTGGGAGATACAAGTCAGCTCCTGAGTTCGGAGGGGAAAAGGGGGTGGGACAGGACATCAACACTCTTTGTCAGGACTACTCTCTCTAGAGTTGCGTGCGGGATCCCAGATTGTGAATGTCAGTCAAGGGGGGCTCCGATGTACGTCAGTACCTGTGTAATGCATTTCTGTCGTGTGTATATTCTAGTATGTTGTAAGTACCTTTCTCTGGCTTATGCAAAGCAAAATGACAGAAACCAAGGCCAGCGGCCCTCCCATCCATCCATCCTTGCCAGCCAAGTCAGGACATCCGCCCCTCTAGTCTATCAGACCCTCGTCAGCAGGCAAGCCAGGCCATCCGAACTCTCAATCGTGACTCGTATACAAATGTCCACGCGCGATCCACCGCAAGAAATAGAACAGCACGTCAGTTCTCGGGGATGTGCCCCTCAACGGCGCTCAGAGCCGCAAGGTTGACCTCTCCCATGCTCAGCGCGCCTCCCGCAGTTGCGCCCGACCCACCGCCACCCACACCAGCCAGCAGCGCGATGCACTCGATCACGTCCTCTGGCTCCAGCAGGTGCCAGCGAGCCAGGGTGACCTTCGTGCTTGCGCCGACCGTCACCGTGAAGACATGCTCTGCCGCCAGCTCCTTCTTTCCCCCCTCGCTCTCCTTAGGAAGCTTGGTCGTAGTCGCGGTCGCAGGCGGTGCAGACAGCCCGTTAAGTGCCCGGAACATGTCCTCGTCCGTGAAATCGTCGCCCATACAGAGGACGAACTCGAGCTTCGATGGGCCGTCCGCTGCGTCCCCCGCAGCGGCATTGAGGTTGGATAGATCGGCATTGTACGAGTTGACAAGACGTTTGGCAATCTCACCCTTGTTGATGAAGGTAGGGCGCACCTCCAGGTTAGCCTTGCCCGTCATAACCTCCACGTCCCACTTGCGGCCAACCGTGGCCTCGAGCTCCTTCTGACACTCCCGCGACATGTGCTGGCCCTGCTCAGGGTCGGCTTGCCGATAGTGCCAGGTGAGAGCGCAGCGCTTGCGCTCAATGAAGGAGCCTGCGGGCACGTGTCAGAGAACTACCGTTGACAACGACTACACAACGATAATAAAGGGCGAAAACTTACCGGGTACCTTGTCCGTGAACCTCTGGAAAACCTCAATCACCTCCGCCTGCCAGCCCATGTCGAATTTCTCCGCGAGGTTCTCCCACTCGTTGCTCCCAGGATGCTTCATGAAACTGCCATGCTCAGCACTGAACCCCAATTCTGCAATGTGGCCGAGGTGGTGATTCAAGAACTCCTGGTCACGCCCAGAGATAATCCACACCGCGTTCCTATGGTCTGCCGCCAACGCCTTGAGCGTGTGTATCACCCGCTCGGAGGGGATCGCGGCACTGGGCTCGCGGACGATCGGTGTCAGGGTGCCATCGTAGTCGAACATGAACAGCCGCTTCCGCGCTGCGCGGTACGTTCGCAGCATGGTGGCGCGATCAAGCAGGGGTGTGGCAACCGTGTTTTTGGAGCTGCCGAGGACCTGAACAAGTCGCTTGAGGAAGTTGCTAATCCAGGTTTGGACGGTACGCGTCGTGACATACTCATGGAGAGACGTCTCCATAGCAGCCCTGCGCTCAGACGACATGGTCAAGGCGTTGTTGATCTGGTCAGCCACGCCTGACAAGTCCCATGGATTGATGTGGATGGCGTCCTTGAGCGTGCCTGCCGTGCCAGAGAACTCGGACAGGATCAGTGGACCGTGGTTGTCGCGCTGGCAGAGGACATACTCCAGACTAGTGGTGTTCATGCCATCTCGTACCGATGTGATCAGGCCGATGTCGCCTGCACGTAGCAGCGCGAAGTACTCATCCTGCGACAGGTACTGTGGGTAATGCTGGACCGGGTTGTAGCCGAGGTTGCCGTACATGCCATTAATGCGCATAACGAGCTCGTTGACACGCGTGGCAATCTTGTTCTCTTCATCCTCCTTGTCCTCCTCGAATGAAGTTGGACTGGTCACCTGGATGAGAACAATCTGCTCGTTCCACTCCGGATACATCTCCAGGAAGCGTTCAAATGCCATAAGCTTCTGCGCCACGCCGCGCACGCTGTCCAGGCGATCTCTGCCCACGATGATCTTTTTGCCCTCGTAGATTTTCTTGAGTGCATCGTACTTCTCCGACACCGTATCGGACCAAGCGAGTTTCTCAACCTTCTCGGCATCGATGCCGATGGGGTGGACGCCGACCTGGACACGCGTGCCGTAGGCGTCCACGCCGCCCGTATCTGAGGGGAAGCCCAGAATGCGCGTACAGCAGGAGCTGAAATGCCGGCTGTAGCTGTAGCTCTGGAAGCCGATCAAATTGGATCCGAGAACGCCTTCCAACACCTCCTTTCTCCGAGGCAGACACCTCAGGAACTCGCTCGAAGGGAACGGGCAGTGTAGGAAGAAGGTGATGTACATGTGCGGAGCACGCTGCCGCAGCATGCTGGGGACGAGCATTAGATAGTAGTCGTGAACCACAACGACGTCTCCCGGCTTGTAGATCTCGAGGATCCGGTTGGCGAACTTCTGGTTCATGCGGTAGTAGTCTGCCCACTGGATACGCTCTTTTCGACCATCCGTGGGCTCGTGCTGCTTGTAGTGGAACAGCGGGTAGAGCTCATGCTCGGCGTACCGCCGCCACCGCATCTGCTCTTTAAGGAGCACACCCTCGTCATGTCCGTCTGTATCATCTGCCAGCCAGACGGGGATAGTCTTGGTGGTCTTATCGTGCGACAGCTGGTGCTCCAAGCGCGTCATATCCTCATGGGGTATCCACAGTCCATCAGTCAGTGGCGGCGTGGGAAGAGGGTTATCGGGACCGACAGGGACTGGCGCGGAGAGGGCGTTCAAAGAGGGCATGTACTGCGTTGTGTTCGGCGGAGTTCCGGGCGGGGAGAGAAATTCCTCAGCAGGGGTTTCGATCTCTCCGGTCCATGCAACCACTGTGTGATTCCACGGGGAATGGTCGGACGAAAGGTATGCGAAGGAGTCAAACAGTGCCGACTGGCCGCGACGGCTCTTCAGCTCCTACATGGATAGAGGCGCATAGTTAGTATATCGCATTCTTCTCGAGGGACCTGGTGGTTCCGTGCATCACTTCATGGCGCACTACGTCACACACAGCGCCCTTCAAAAAAGACCAATAACATGGGACCAAGCAACTCACCCAGGCAGAGCCCTTATGATACCGCAGTGTATGGGGAATGTTGAAGGTGGCGGAGATGATGTTTCCGCTCAGCGGCAGGTCGGGGTTTGCCGCCCGGTACTCGCTGATGGACTCGCGCCTTCCGCTCATGGTTGGCCGGCTCATGCGACGCAGGAGATCGGCGCCGGACTCGGACCCGGTCTTGTCTTGCAAAGCAGTGTTGTCGTCGATGGGGTCGGGAGAAGCCACCGGCTTCTGTGACTGATTGTGGAAGTAGCCCCCTGGTGTTCCTTGCCGCGCTTGTCCCAGCTTCTTGGGGCCCAATGACTCGTCGCCGGAGCTGTAGGTGCTGAGGCCGATGCCTGGGGTGACAGGGACGGCGGTGACGGACTGGCGCAGGTTCGGAGGCAGGGCAGACTCGGCGCGCTCGGCGAAGGTCGGACGGTGGGTGGAAGCAGTCGATGCCGGGGTCGAGGCGCGCGTCTCGTCTCTCACGGCTGCGGCAAGCTCGTTGAGCGGGGGAGCAGGCGCTCCCTTGTCGGAGGAGGAGCTCGGCTGGTCTGCCATGGTGGGGTTGAGTTAATGTGTCCCTGAGGAAGAGGAGAAAGAAAGAGAGAAAGCACAACAGACAAGGGAGAATACAGAGAGCAGGGGTAGAGCGTGCAGATAGGGGACAATAGGAGGACGGGAGACGAGAGACGACAGGAGAGACGAGGTGGTGGAAGAAGCCGTAGACAGTAGGTAGTCAGTCAGTCAAACCAACAACAAAGTGGGCTTTGGCTGACAGGCTATGACGAGAGTGAAGCCTGATCGTCAGAGACGCAGAAGTGGGCGCCTTTGCTATGGCGACTGGTCCAGGCCAGTGTGGGGCCCTTTTCCTTCGTCTGGAGAGCGCTTCCGGGTAGGTTCTCCTTAGGGCATCATGGATTTAGCCTCTTGGGAAGGGTGTGCAGGACGATTTGCTCCTGCTGCAGCCGTGTGTGCGGCGGTATGTAGCCCGTGGTCTCACGGCTCCTCTTCTCCCGGTTTTTCTCTCGAGACCCGAGGTTTGATTTCTTTCTCGTTGCGGGCTTATGTAATATCGGCGCAGCTGCCCTCTCGTTGCCCTCGCAACTTCCTTGTTTGATTGTTGGTGTTGCACAGAATCCTCGCCGGGAGAGACACGGACGAAGCAGGTGCGACTGGCTGCTCGGGCGTCGAGGAGTTCAAGTTGCTGCTGCGGGAAGTACCAACGAGGGGTACCTTCCTTAGGTACCTAGGTACGCCTGTCGGGCCCACAATAATGATGCCAGTCGGTGCAGTCTCTTCCCAAAGCTTGCGACCTGATTGGGCAATCTCGTGTCGTCGGCGGGGTTCGCGGTGCAATTTGAAGCTTTTCGGGTCGCCCAGCGGTGAGCGGGCAGGAGGGACAAGAGGGGGAGGGGCCAAACCAAACCTGGGCCAGGTGCAGGCGCAGGGGAGGAAGGAGCGATCGATGAGGGATGGTGGGGTACCTCCGTACCCCTCGTTCGTCTCTACCTCTCGCCTCTGGAGCACAGAAGCGGGACTGAGGGGCAGTGAATGAATGAATTGGTGATTGTATCGTTGACTTCCTTTCTCACCACGTGATGTTGCTCCGTCCGATGTCTCTCTTGTCTCATCCACAATTTCCATGCAAAAGGGGATGAATGCGGGCATTCCTTTGAGTGCGGTGTGATGCGACGTTTGTACGGAGTACCGCAAAAAGGCCATCATGATGCAACGAATAGCAAAAACGGAGCAGAAGAGCCATCGAGCCTTGAAGGAAAGCAGAGACCGACGAACCTTGCACTGATTGACGTAATTGGCGGCTCGACGAAGGGAGGCCAAACCACAAAACCAAAGAGCTCGCCTTTGCTGGTACCTTGAAATGCCAGGGCCAACCCGGCTGGGCCGCTAATCAATTCGCGCTTTGAATGCAGCGCACAGTCGGAACGTGATCCAGACGGCAAAAAGAGCCAGCAGAGCGTGGCAATGCCAGGGGACAGTCGACGGTACAAAAGGTCCGGCAGGATTCAGACAGAATGACGATACAGACGAGATGCACGTTGCAGCCAAGGCATATGAGTGGGAGCGGCCGACGTCTATATAAACGGGCCCTCAGTAGCCGGCCTGGAATGGAATGGACGGTTCACTGCCCTGGACGTCTTCTTTTTCCGCTTCCGGCCAGCGCGATCTGGGCCCTTACCTGGCCCAACTCCAGCGGGCTAATCGTGGGTGATCGGGCTGATCCGCCGGGGAGATCGACCTGGGCCACGCATTTGGGCGAGGGGTCATTCAGCATGCGCTCTCGGCATCACTCAGGTACTGTGCAGTTTCCCCTGGCCCCCGTCTGCATCATCGTGGCTGGGGAAGAAGCCTGACTCAGTATCTCCAGCTTCTCGTCTCCAGCTTTCCCATGGGCAGAATCCACATTCGGCCCTGCTATGACGCAAATCCTCAGCTTCTCTTCCCACTCTTCCGCCTGCGAGCTTCAACACGACTTCGTCTCCGCTCGCAATCGAGCGGACATTTTAGCATTAGTTCAGACGACTCTAGATCTAAACGACGCCCCAGATCCGACAGGGGTCGAGACTGTCGATCGGTTCCGTGCCCGAAAGACAATTCCCCGTACAAAGACAGCGATGCCCACCCGTTGTCACCCTGTTGGGTGTTGGCGGTAACCAGGAAACGGCCGGCCGAGCAGAAAAGCACCCCATTCTGGCAAACCGACGCGGGCCGCGCAACAAGCGCAAAGAAATCGCCAGACATCAGCCTGAATGCCGCCGTTCTCTCTTGACATATGCGGCTTTCTGCGAGTACCCGTTGAAACGGACGGAATGATGCGCATTCAGCGCCGAGTCGCCGAGAGATGAGCCATTTTCGGCGATGCTCTCGCGGCTGCAATCCTCAAACGCAGGAAGAAATGGCGCCGTCTTTCTCCGAGGTTGTACTGTGAGGAATACTGCTTGGCATCTTGTATGCTTTCAGGTGTTCCTTGATGTGAATGTATGTGCATTCAGTGTGGGCGTCAGTCATATCGTCGACTGGTCAACCTGCAGTGCTAGGCCCTGCATGTCGGCAGAGGTAGGGGGCTCTCCCCTCCCCCGAGCGGCCGCTGAATAGCTCTGCAGTTCCCACATGGCGCCGATCTGACCCTGTCACTGGCCCATACCACGAGCTGCACGAATTCGAGCGCACCCTTTTCGGCGCTGGTGGTGCTCCGGGGAGCGGTCGCTGATATTGTCGCCAATTTCAATCAGTTGCATGCAACACAGGTACGTACTTGCTATTCGGCCCTCGGGAATTCGACCCGGGCGAGTGGCCCCGGTTTTTGACGACATCACGAAGTGCAATGGGGAGTGCATCGATCTGCCCCTGCGAAGCGCAAAACTTTCCAATAGAGCTCACACAGCATTTCCCTTGATCTTTTCGCTTGGTCACGAGACTTCCACTCCTGCTCCTGCCCTCATCATCTCCTTTGTATCTATATGATTCCGGGGATGCTTTCTTCTCAATGTGGTCTCCAAATACCGCGTAGATAACCATCCTTGTAACCCCTGTTTATCTCCTTGGTTTCCAGCTCGGAGGGGGGAGGGATAGACGTTAAATCTTGGGCAGGCATGCGGCCTGCTCTATCAAGAGAGATCTGGATTGCTCTTCTGGCCGTCGATGTTCTGAGCTCCCTGCCGGGATACCAACCCTTCGTCACCCTTAGGCGCTGAATCAGCGTCACGGGACGCATCGCGATGCACATGTAACTACTCTGAGTGGTATGTTCTATGGTTTCAGGCTAGGAATGGCGGGCCTAGCAATGAGATTCAGGTTTCGCCTGTCAGGCGAAGCGATTTGGAGTGTCATATACGTACGTGATTGAGGACACAGAAGTGCGGGCATGAGAAGCTCCACGGCACAGATTTAGTTGGAGGAGCGCAGCTACACATATGCTCGGTGAGAACGTATCGTTTATCACTCCGAATGTGCGTCTATTTGTTTCAGTACTTCTAATCCTAGATATACCGACTTCAAAGGAAGTGTGTTGAGCTATATAGAAATGGGCTCTCTTTCGTACTTGCCTCAAAATTAGTCTGTAGCATTCCGTAGGTAGACAGACCTCTTTGGTCTCGAAAGCCTCCCGCCAAGTTTGATACTCCCCTTTTCCTGGACTCTGTGCAGAGGATGACCTCTGAGCCAGCATTATACGTCCGATCCCTGCGGTACGGTATTAGACTGCTCTAGCATTCACAGCGGCTGCCGCCCTCAATTTCTGTCATTCCATCCTAAGTCACCCTGAAGCGTATACAGGCATCGTATACAGGCATCTTTCAGGGTCCAGTAATCCAGCAGGATCTGCTTGAGCCTTATTCCTCTTGGCTGCTGCGTTTTCTCTCAACCGCCTTACTTTAATAAGTATTCAACCTGCAGCTGCCTCGCCACATTTTCTGCAACTTTCCCGCATTACTCCCATCGAGTATAAAAACAACTCTTATTTCTGACTCTCGTTAATGAAGAGGCAGCGCGACTTTCGTCTTTTCGCAATACGTGCTTTGTAAAGTGAGAGCGTACTCGATTACAGTACATCATCTCGAGATAAGTTGTCTCAGGATAGCCCACTGCATAGTCTGCGAGATGAACCAGTCTGAATCATTCTTGTATGGGCGTAGGAAAGTCATCATACGAACCAGTAAACAGCTGTTGTGGAAAAGGTTTCCTATTGACGAAATACCTACCTCTCCCCATATGATTCGTCAATCTAAGAGCAACACTACCTCCAGGCCAGCGTTATCAGCTGCAAGATCCTCATCACTGTGGAATGCTACACGACCTGTTCCCTCGGCCAAGCGAAAAACAATCTTGGACGCACAAAGTCCCCGCGTTGGCTCCAGAATTGCTTCCAGAGCCGCGTACGTGGGCATGTTCTCTCCTCCAAGATAGCCCTGCTGTACAGGTCCTGGACGGTCTGGAAGTGACCAGCGGCGGCCACCACCGGTGTGTAATGGGCTGGCACAACAATCAAGTCGTCCCACTCTACGGCGCCGTCCTCCGGGTCTCCAAGCAACACGGTGTAAGTCTGCAAAGCAATGCACCAGGGATCTGGCTCACGGTGCCCCGCCCACAAGAGATCCATGAAGCCATTTAGTCTGTCAACGTCCGGAGCTCCCTCCTCGATTCGGATGAGGTCTTTCAGACTTCCCATGACGTGTCGAACGCGGAAGATCTCCTCCACCCAACGCACCCCGTTCTCCCAAAGGTTCCTATGCGGGGTCTCGCCGTCAAGGAGGCGGACGAAAATGGTCTCCCTTTGGAGAGAGCACTCGTCAGCTTGGGGGCGGAAGAATCCCATTGGTGAGAGACCCTGGTAGAACGGCTCCCGGAAGAAGCGACGAACTGCGCCGTGACTGGCTTTGCATGTGAGCATCAGTTGGACCTTCTCTTTGGGCGAAGGGGTCAGGTCAGCAGAGTCTTCACACTTCCACCTGCCGAGCATCGTCGAAAACTGGATCCTTACAATGCGTGGGCGGACAATGTGGCCAGCAGCATGGAACCAGACGAGGTCCTGGAGTTCCGACGCCATGGCGCGGAAGACATGGAAGTCCTGCTGCTGGGACATGCTGTTAGGTCGGTTACGTGTCGTCTGTGTTTCTTCTTGCTTGCTATATTGAAGATGCAACAAGATTCAAGCCCGAGGACAACATAATCGGCAGCTTGGGACGACAGTCTCGTATGCTATTTATACTAGTCATATTCTGTCAAAATTTTATGGATAGAATGCTTTTTTGGGAAACACCCCAAGGAATAGACCGTCTCTGACAAAGCTGAACATGCCCGTTATTGTTCACAAACTCGGAGCCGAACGTGGCTTTGTACTATGACTGGCATCTAGGGAGATACATTCGCTTGTATGGATGACTATCTGATAGTGAGAACTGAGGACCATTCAAACCCTTGATACTTCCCATTATAGGAGCCCATCACGCATCACGGGCCGCGTTGATCACTAGATGCTCCTTACTCTGAGAATCAGGCTCGCATCTTCCAACGGCTAGTCAGTCCACAATTCCATTATCACAGACCATTCATTGATGAACCTTAAATAGCAGTCCTTCACTATGCTAATGGTAAGTTTATCTATCCAAGAAAGTCGAAGGTCCAAGCGAACTGTCTTTGTCCATCCACACTGGATCCATCCTCGTGTACCACCTACCTACCCTTCTGTTATACTCATTCCGGTAGAGGATCATAACGTGTTCTTACAACGCTGTCCCTTTCTTTTCCACTTGGATCTAAAGGCCATTGGCAGCAAGAAAGTCCGTGATCTCCTTGAATGATCCAGGGGCGTTAAGGTGCAAGTTGAGACCGTGGCCGGCAAGAGGATAACTAACAGCCTTGAACCCTCTAGCGTGAGAAAAGACTTCAGTAGCTGGCACCTCGAGAGTTCCATCGCAGCTGGTACATGTCAGTCATTGAATAACTGCTGGAGCAGGTTCAGCACTCACTCTGAGGTACAAATGATGAAGTCATATTTGCCGGAAATAATCTAACTTTCTGTTAGAAATCAGGTATACTCACGAGGGTATCAAGACTGACCATTGCAGCTCCAGTGAAATCGACGGGCAGTTGTACAGTGGAGCCTAGCGTGAGGAGCTCGGTGATCGCAAACGGCTGCTTTGCGGAGTCGGCATATTGGACTGCCGTAACAGCATAGTCTCCTTTTTTGAAGAACCTGGAATAGATAATCAACTAAATGGCTGGGAGGTTTTGAGTATGGCGACCGCGACTTACGTGTTGGCATTCGCATAGATATCAACAGTTGTCAGGTAGCCCTGTTCCGTCGGTCAGCTACTTGTTGAAGAGTGTTTATGAGTGTTAAACGTACCGTATCGAGCTGGCGCCACTTCCTTGGTTGCTGTTTAGCGGCAATACGAGGCTGTGAAGCTTCGACAAAGCCCACAGCGTTCGCGTATGTCCCGTTCAAGCTATAGCCTAGACATGGTATGTGAGATCTTCTACAAGTCATGTATATCGAGGCTCCACCACTCACCTGTGAGGATGATACCATCGGCAAGAGTCGAATCCAAACCAAGCGCCGCAATAGAAATCAAGCTTCCAAAACTGTGCCCGACGAGGACAACCTTCGCCGGGACTCCAATGCTTCCGGTGTACTTCCCACCCTTGACGATTCGCGTCAGCTCCTGCAGTATAGCTGTCTGCTGGGAAAGCTGAGCGCTGTAGCCAGAGACCCTGACGCCGACGTCAACATACTAGGCAACGATACATATGAACGGCTCACGGTGACTTACTGAGAGGACTTGCTGACTCCGAGGCGGTCATAATAGAGGATCGAATATCCCTGGTCAACCGCAAAGTCAACGAAGCTGTACGTGGCCTCGTCGATCTGAGGGTGCCAGTATCTAAGATCAAATGAGCCACATGGTACTAGATTATCCTACTACATGCAGATAGTGGACTTACTTGCGATCATAGGCTAGGCCGTGGGTTGCTATCAAGACAGTGTCCTTGTGGGTGATGTTTTCACCCCGCCCTGGTGTACAGAACGTGGCTGCGATGGTGTAAGTCGCCGTCTGGTTGACCGCGCCCGAGAAGTAGGGGTCGGACGGCGGAGTACGGCTTGAGAAGTTGTCCACGAAGTCCGCGACGTCGAAGTCATCTGAGAACGGCGAAAGGGCATAAATTAGGTTCTCCGAGGTGATCGTCACCGGTATTTTGTAGTCTTGACAGGATTTCGCGAGGGCAACACTGGCCGAGAGGCCGAGGAGCAGCAGATTTATGTTGGATTTCATGATTGCAAGTATGGTGGCTTTTCCCTTGAGTGCTCGTGGAGAGAACGTCTTGCTGGAGTTGCTGGAGTTGAGCTACCCATTATATACAAGGTTGAGACACGCGCACCCATGCCAACCGCGAACTGTAATATCCGCAGCAGGTCCGACGGTGTTGTATCCACGAAGAGAAATTCCAAATTGTCTCGCTTGATGTTCCCTGATGGATCCTCGGACTGCGCAGTTGACTGTGATCCGTTGATCACGTTGGCCGCCATGGATTGCACAGACAGCCTAACGCAACCAACTACGCACTTGCCATCACAGCCTGCGTGTTCGAACTGACCAGGCGACTTAGTGTCGCGGGCCTTTGGACCGAAAGGTACGCTAGAGAGAGAATTGAACTCTCCCGAGGTCTCGGGCTCTTCGGGAGCTGCCTACGGCTAAGCCTTCCATGACGATACAACCGAATCCGGTAACGTGCTGACATGGCACCTGCGCCGCGCCATGAGCCCCAATGATTTGGTCCTGTGGGTACAGTGGATGACAGAGTGCGAAATGGGCCCCGATCTAGGAATTCCAAATCAGTGACTGCATGCACCTCTCTCGACGGCGAGTTTCCGCCGTCTGTTTCCGCCGGGTGCCCCGGTTTTCAACCCGGAACACCGGAGCCCGAGAACTCTACCCAACAGACTTGTAAAGACCTTCCAAATGCTTGTTCGCGGAGGATTACTAACGTAAGACTAGCATATACGGTCTACCTCGACAAACAGGCACCTTCATGAGAAGAGGCCGAGGTCTAGCCTAAAGGGTAAGCTGACTGAAGTGGGCGGGAGTAGCCCTTTGCCCTGCCTTGATACCTATGAAGCTCTCTCTCGCATCGCAGAGACGCTCGGCTTCACCAATTCTCGCTGTCTATATCATATCTAGTTAAGTACTAGATTTTAGAGATAACGAACACAGAAAAGAGCTTGAGACTTGGGCTGGGACTGCGAATAAAACTGAGGCCCGAGGACTACTCACAGGGCAGAGGAGGGTGAGTTCGCGCTGGGGATGGAGCAGCTCACGGCGAATACTTAGAGCAGCGATGGCTTTGGTCGTGTTAAGTAGACCGTGTTCTGCATTCCGAATCACAACCGACGAGTGATGGGGAGTGGATGGGTGTGTCGAGATGGTGGATTGCTGGGTGACTCGACCTTCATCCGATGTGTTGTCTCTGACCTTCGCTTATCAACCAAACCAAGGTGTTAAGTGAGTGTCTGTGGTGGCGGGTGCCGAAAACACTTCAGGTCAAACCCGGACACGTGGAGGAGGGGGTATGGTTGTGAACGTGGCCGATCGGAGGACAACAAAAACATATAAGACGCGAGTTCAACTCCCGCACCGGAGAAAAACCACCTGACGCAGGCAAGGTTTTTGGCGCCGACCTCCCCTCGGATAGGTGAGGCGTGCGAACTTTTTGCCTTCTCGTCATCTTCTCTTCTTTTTTCTTCTTCTTTTGCCCGTCATTTTCCCTCTTCCTTGCTTCGCATCTTTCCCCGACTCTCTTTCTCTGGACCCCTCTATTTGTATGTCCTTCGAGTGACTATCCGGTCACCTCGATTCCACAGGGATACCTGCTCTTGTGTACATGACACTCGTCGTTCTGAGGGTCCCTGCAGGTATCGGTCTTCACCAGCTAAAGGAGGCAGGGCACCTATGAGGTTAGGCTATTTTCGAGTGGCTGATTAAACGGTACTTCATGCCGCTATGGAGCTGGGAAGGTCGTGAGAGAACTATCGTCGACAGCGCTGAAGAACTGTGCTGACCATGTCACAGAGTCCAAGATTTCCGAAGGCCAGTCTTCCACGTTTAATGCCGGGTATCCGCCTCTAGGATCGAAGTTTATGTTCCCGAGAGCAAGATCGCCATCCTCCAATGGCATCGACGGCGGCGGCATAGCTCCTTGCAACTGCAACTGACCATCGCCGACCGGCTGTGACTGATGTTGGATCACCGCAGGCTGGCAAGTCTCTCCTTTGCCAAGCAAACCATTCGTTAGCAGTGGACAGACGAATACCAGGACAACAGAATTTCAGGAAGGGTCTTTATTCGTCGGAATACTTACTCCACTTATGGCCTCGGTCCCTGAGGCGGGCGATCAGGTCCCTCGCCACCTTGGCTCCTCCGGAATTGGGGCTCAGAGCTTCGAAGACCTTCAGACAAGTCTCGGCATCGTCCTCCAGGGCTGCAGCGTCGCTGCTGCTCTCCCCGGCTGATCCGGCGTGTCGGAGGAATACGCTGGCGACCAGCAGCACGGAGCTTGCGCAGAAGATACAGGAGATCATCTGCCACCAAGGGAAGTCGTGGACCAGGTCTCTCTCATTGACAACATTGCGGAGCAGGTGCGCCGTCTCCTGAGCCTCAGAGATGCATATCCTTTCGTATCTGTTAATGGCAGACGGGTCGATGTGCAGCGCGGCCGTCATATCGTTGGTCCTTTGCAGCAAGGGGAGGCAGAGGTACGGTCGATGGATGATGGTTCGCAGGTGGTGGAACTTGATGGCTAGCATGTTGCGCTGGGATAATGTTTAGCACGATCTGGCTCTGTAATATCTTAGGGGCGCGGAGGAACGGGGCCATCAAACCTGTCGCTTGAACACGATCGATGGCTCGAAGGCGTGTCCGAAGTCGAACCGCAACGGCCGCGGCAGGCTCCGCTTCCAGTTGAGGAGCTGCTCGTCTAATGATGCGGTTCTGGCTAAGCCGCCTTCCAGGCTGTGCCGTCTCTGGTCCCGCAGCACGGAGCCTATAATTCCAGACAGTCGGATGACGTAGAGGAAGTAGTCACCTTTTGTCGGCTGGCCTGGAGCCGAGAGCTCCGGCGCCTCGCTCTCCCACTCGATGTCGGCATCGTCAAGGCGCGATGGCAAGGACACGTGGCAGTCCTCGTCATGTATTGCTGGTGGCCTGCCAAGCTGGAGCGACAGGAGCCTGTCCAGGACGTACAATGAGTACCAAACTCGACGGCGGACCTCCGCCTTGAGTGCGTCCTGTCCTCGTAGCATGCTGGGCTCCTCGGTCTCAGCATGTAATCCGATGCTCTGGGCGATGCGTATTGCAATCCCAAGCGTTGTCCAGCAACTGCAGAGAAGTCTTTAGTTCCCGTTTCAATTTCGAGGGTTTGGTTCGTACCTGTCTGTCCTACAAACGGCCAGGAGATAGAAGCATTCCACCAAAAGAAATGAGACATGGCTGACGGATCTTCTCACGACGTCCGCTCTTGCCAACTCCAGTGCATACTGAAAGTACTGCTCATGTAATGTATTCCGTCCCTGTCCAGGGAAGGATGTGTAATAGGCCCCAAGGGCGAAAACAACATCTGTAAAGGGGTTTGTTAGCACATTCTCGTCCAGGTCCTGAAAGTTCGGCCATACATAGAGTCGCTAGCCAAGAGTTGTCCACCCCCGATGCTTCTGTTGAGTCCCGTAGGTTCTCGTACTGCTTAAGGAAGACGGCCTTTTGTAGAAACGGATAAGCAATATTAATAGTTGAAAAATAGATTTCAAGATACTCCGCGGCGACTCCGGGCTTTGGCAAGCCGATAGAAACTCCTGGGTGTTCGCCGCTGAGCCCGGCTGTCCGAGGGTCATCCTGCTCGTAACTATCGAGACCCTCGTCGCCATGCTCCGTCGGGATTTTGGTGTCCTGCAGAGCCTGCTTGATAAGGTTGAAGAAACGCACGTCACTGATCTCGCCAAGATATCTCTGCGAATCCTGCGGGCTCTGGGGTTGTGACCTTGCAGGACTCCTGGATTGTAGCGGCAACAAATCCGAGAACTTGCATGTCGCGATGGCGGACTCGACACGTTGGCGTATGGCTGATATGTCATTGAGAGCTCTGATTCTGTCAGACTCCGGAAGGCGTGAGACGATGTCGTGCACGACTTTCTCGTACTGCGCAACGGCTCCCCTCAACATGTCCGTCAACGCGAAGGTGGGAATCGCATCACCCGAGCTTCGGAGTTGCTCGACCGGGGACTTAATCTGCCGTGTCCTGCGGCCAGACCCGGAATAGTGGCACTCATACTCGTAGCCCTTGCACCTGGCACAAACCGGCCGCCGGCCGTCACACTGTTCTCCGTGTCAGGAAAAGCAGCCATAGGAAGGAGTACCAAACGGGTGTTGGCATGTGTGCTGTGTACAACAGACCTTAGCCTTCATAGCCCGGCATGTGTTGCACGCATGGGCGACACGCTTCCGCACTGACGCGGGTTCATCCGTTGATTCCGGCATCGCTCTGCAAATTGTCTGGCTACCCGGCTGCCGATGCATGCTGTGATGGAAACGCGCCTGGCGTTTTCGCATTGATATGGACCCGGAAGCCGCTGTCTCGGGGCCGGTTGTTCCGGGTTATCCGGTATATCCGGCACACCCGGGTTCTCGTGATGTCATTTAATTCGCCCATGTGAGCAGCAAAACTAACCCCGTAAGCTAAAGAAGGCAGATCATGACTTTCGGAAGCCGGTTCTAGACGGTAGAGTTGATGGTACGAGGCAGTGGCGTCTACCCCAGGGGCAGCCTCCGATGCTGTTAGTCCTTCTCATAGCCTAATCATCATTATTACTAGGTATAGTCGTAGTTACAGATAAGTGTCAGGAGAGCGTCACTGGAATTCATTATTGCGGTCCCCGTGTTTATCAATGGGACGGCACTCGAATCGTCTGTTCAGAGCCGTGGGCTTGGGAACATATTCCACGGATCTTCGGAGAGCCTAGCTTGGGGCAAAGATGAAGGCCCAGCTCAAGATTCAGAAGCCCAGGAGCGGGACATCATACTCACCGTTGGAGGAGGTCCGCGGACTGCTAGATCTAGAAGCATCAGCGAGTGAAATCCGGTGTGCTATAGGCGTTGACATCTACTTCAAAGGTGCGTGTGCTTTTCACGGCTAATGGAAGCGTGAGGATCCTCTGACAAAGCACAGGCGACAGCAAGATAACATTCACTGCGAGAGCCGGCGTGGACTCGACGGGTCAGTTTCCCGAGCCGAAGTTAAGAAAGCAAGCGTCCAAGGAAAGAATGGCCTCTTTTCCCCGTGGAGATACTCTTACTGAGTTCTATTCTGACCGGCAGAGTAGTTATTTGAGCAGGTCCAGGCTGTGCCGTTGAGCGAGGGCATGTTTTCAGCAGGCGACGATGTCACCAAACGATTGTCTCGTATACCTTTCACTTTCGCTTTCCCTCGAGGCGGGCCATGCTCCTGCCAATCGCCCAAGACGCGATGCCATCATCATCATTTGCCGCCTTCTTTAGCAGTGCGCTTGGCCGGAATGAAAGCAAGAGTCACTTACTTTATTGTGGCGAGAATACGAAGGTCAGGGATTCTACACATTCGAGACCTCAAAGTTCGCCAGGAACTGCTTTATTCTTCGACTTCCGCAGCTGGCATCACACCAGCAAGCCCCCCATCTCGCGGGCTGCCATTCCTCATCCAGAGCACAGCTACGCTTCCAGCAAGCCGGCTAGGCTTGCCGTCAAATGAACTGCTCTACCCCGGATGTTTGCCCCCTTATTCGCCGGCTCTCATACTCGAACTCCTCATGGCCAATCCGCCACTTCTGGTCTGCGGGAAGCCCTTCAGCATACGCGTCCTGGTCCATTCTCCACGGCCTCTATTCGACTTCACAGGAGACATTTGTGTGCGGAGCCTCGTAGTCAGTCTAAAGAGCAGAACCACTGGCCAGGTCGGGGCCACTGTGAGGACTGTCACATCACAAAGTCTTCTCAGGAGCGTCAAAGGGAGCATCCCTCTGGAGAGCGAGAAGACCGAATTGGACTGCGGGCTGTGGCAGGACTGCAATGCACCGCTTTCAATACCAACATTCGAGTCGTGCCATCTTTCACAAGACTACGCCGTTGAGGCTGTCTTGGGCCTTCATTCAGAGCGCGAGACGAAAATTCAAGTAGGAATGAATCATATCCGTTTCAGTCTCCAGCGCTGACTCCCTTATTAGTATGTTGAGGCGGCGTTGGAAGTGCTTCTTGTTCAACCACCACCTGCCTACTCATAGTCCTCTGAATGACTGGCGTTGTTAGCATGGGTAGTCTGGGGAATAACGAATGATTTCATGGCATGGGTGTCAATTTTGCACGTAATCGTAACATTGAAAGTCAGGTATGCATCGCGACGCGTTTGAATCATGCTCTTTTCATTTGAAACAATAATACCATGTATTTTCATGCGTTCTCTGACATCTATTTGGTTGCGAGCTTGGATGGGAAGCTGAAGCTTTCACCTGCGTACAGACACGGCTTGCCTGCCGACTTCAGCTCAGACTCGATGTCCATGAGGCGATTGTACTTTACGACCCTCTCTCCACGACACGGAGCTCCGGACTTCAAGTGACCGGTGCTGAGCGCAACGGTCAGGTCGGCAATGAAGTCATCAGTCGTCTCCCCGGAACGGTGTGAGACAAAGACGCTCCAGCCCAGTTTATACGCAAGCTGAGCTCTGCAAAGGGTGTTAGCAACGAGGATGTCAAGGCTACGGACGGTGTAGTGGGGACATACGCTTCAATGGCCTCGGTAACGGTTCCGATCTGGTTGACCTTCAACAGCATGGAGTTACATGCTTTCTTTTCAGCTGCGATCCGGACCCTTTCTACGTTGGTCACGAGCAAGTCGTCGCCGACCAGCTCGATGGGGCAGACCTTCTGGAAGGCCGTCCATGAGCCCCAGTCATCCTCGGCGAAAGGATCCTCGAGCAGCACGATGGGATATTTCCGGATAAGCCGCATGTACAGGTCTTGCATCTCCTGGGAAGAGAGGACATTAGAGGTCTTGTCCTTGAACCCCACGTCGTAGCTTCCGTCCTCTTTGAAGAACTCCGAAGAGGCGGGATCGATCCCGAACTTGATCTTCCCGGTATACCCCGTATCAGCTACGGCCGTCTGTAGGAGATCCAGGGCTTGCTCGGGCAGGGTGATAGGCGGGGCGAAGCCGCCCTCATCACCGATTCCAGTGGCTTTGGCGGATGCGTCAGTCATGCAAAGCTACAGGGAAGCGGAGAAACCGTCCTCACTGACCTGGTGCCCCGTATTGTTGTGAGATGACCTTCTTGAGTCGGTGATAGGTCTCAGCTCCCAACCTCATTGCTTCCTCGAAGGAACTAGCACCGACAGGAGCTAGCATCATCTCCTGAAATGCCATAGTATTCCCAGAGTGTACCCCGCCGTTGAGGACGTTGAAAAAGGGGACGGGCATGATGTAAGGACCGGTCGTTCCAGCGAGGGTGCGGAGAAACTCGTAGAGTGGCACGCCCTATGTTAATGTTAGAATATGTCCTTCATTGCCAGGGGCCGTTGGGGGTGAAGGGAACGTACAGCTGCGGCCGCTCCAGCCCTGGCACAAGCCATGCTCACGCCAAGGATGGCATTGGCACCGAGATGAGCCTTGTTCGGGGTCCCATCTAGATCCCTCATAAATTGGTCGATCTCCCGCAGCTGAGTCTGGGGGTCAAAGTTCTTCTTCAGTAGCGCAGGCCCGATGACATCTTGCACGTTGTGGACGGCTTTAGTCACGCCTTTGCCCTCGTATGTAGACGCGACTTTGTCGCGCAGTTCGACAGCTTCATGCTGACCGGTCGAGGCGCCGGAAGGGACGAGGGCTCGGAAAATGCCTGGAAGTTCAGGTGAGGAATGGCCGGAAAAGGTCTTAGGCCGCGGGAGGAGGATCCTCACCTTTAGGAGTGACAACCTCCACCTGGACTGTGGGGTTGCCCCGAGAATCAAGGCGTTGGGAAGCACGGATTGCCGAGATCATCATGCTAATAGTCGGATATACGAGACGATGGTAACTTCAGGCACATGGAAGGTCATGTACCTGGTATCAGGGAGCATATATACATACCATGGAAGCCGTTGAAGGCCCCCCATCAGTCATAGAATCATGAAATAGCACTGTGGAGCAATGCATGATATCATGATTCTAGAATCAAGAGGTACAGAGCTTACGGAGTGCGGTACTTTGCAAAAGACCGTTAAGGGACCGAGGGTCTACGGTATGATTCTAGGCGGTGTCGGATATCACGGGCCGGCCGGATGTTGGCGACTTGTGGCATTACTTTGAGCAACCAATCATCAAGGGCAGCCGCAACGTGCTACGGAATACATAGTCTGGTAGCTGGGAAATAGTGGGCAGGAAACCAGTAACCGATGAGTATCCCAAACAAAGATAATTGCGAGTCCAGTTGTGAAATGGTTGTCGAGGAGCTTAGTTGGTTGAAGCTTATTATGCCTTCCCCCTTGTAAGTGTAACTATCCCCTATACTAGTCAATGAGGTGAATATAAGTTTAGTCATTTGCTTCGGAATGAGGCAAAATAGGTACTTTGACTACGCGGTTGATCCATGATCATTTCACCTATTCCAGCAGGCTTTCGATTTGTGGCAAGGAGCCGTATCAACGATGAACTTTGCCGTGCCAATGTTGCAGTTTGCATTCTTAGAAGCATGGAAACAATGAAAAGGTTACTTACCTGGTCTCTCAATGATATCAACCTACTCCCTTTGTTGAAGGGCAGCGGCGATGTTTCTTAGCCTAGCCCCTCATAAAATCGCGTCCAAGAGCTTTTCTGCGTTCTTCTCATCCTCCAAGACCGCATTTCTCCTGCCCTCATCCCTGGGCAGATAGCTCGCCCTGAAAGGTTCGGGGCCGATGACTAGCCCGGCGCAGAAACCCTTCTCCATGCTCGTATCAATTGGTCCTGCAGGAGCTATGTCGAAAGCCCACAGGAGCTTCGCGGCGGCAATGAGAACAGCTTGCTGGCCAAATTGGTCTCCAGGGCAGGCGCGTCTCCCAACACCAAAGACCCAGGCCGGTCGACGAAACTCCTCGACATTGTCCTTGACGATCTCAGGTCGCATTCCGCTCGGGGTTTTGAGGTAACGGTCCGGATCGAAGGTGTCTGGAGACTTGTAGTACAGCTCATTGTGATTAATGGCCCAGGTATTTTGCAGGATGGTAGAGCCCTTGGGAATGATATGCCCGCGAAACATGTCGTCCTCGACAAGACAGTGTGGCAGGGTCATTGGCGTTGAGGGGCGCCAGCGCATTGACTGCGGTGA
The DNA here is from genome assembly GCA_030052745.1 of Pleurostoma richardsiae. NCBI lineage: Eukaryota > Fungi > Ascomycota > Sordariomycetes > Calosphaeriales > Pleurostomataceae > Pleurostoma > Pleurostoma richardsiae. Next base: position 111,368 of record JANBVO010000050.1, read on the forward strand.
TCAGCTTGCATGTCTATAGCAGTAGGTAGGACATGGACTTACCTCGAGAAGACATGCCCGAAGGTATGGTAATTCCTTCAGAGCTTCTGCTTGAGGCGGGCTGTCACCGCAAACCTGGTCAATTTCCGTTTGTGCACGCTTCTGAATATCCCGGTGGGCTATCACGGCCAGCAATAGAGTCTGGAGAGTCGACACGGTCGTATCCACCGCCGCATCCAGAAGCCCTCCACCAAGGTATGCGAGCTTTTTGTCTGACCACTCGCTAGGATCACCCTCTTTCAAGATCTTTGTCATGAGGCTTTCGTACTTATTCACCCCGTCGGTTGAAGCCGACGCAGCCTGGGCGGCAAGTTGTCTCCTCGCAGATGCTAGCAGCTCGTCATAAAACGCACTTTGGTTGACCCGCACGAACGTTGCATCTCGTTTCCACTTGGCCAGAAAACGCGGAACCCATCTCAGAAACGGGATGAAGTCCACTGGCGGCGTCTTGCCCGCTTCAAGAAGATCCAGCCATGTGTGCTGTGTCTCATAGAAATTTTGAACCATCTCCTCGTCCACATCTCGCCTGCCACAGACTGCCACAAAAGGGGTAATCAGACCCCATCGCCGGACATGCTCAAGGTGATGGTCAGGGTCGAGGAGGATGTCACGGACCAGCTGCGCGGCAACAGCACTTTGAACAGGTAACACATTCTCGCAACCCGATGGTCCTAGCAGATGCCTTACTGCAGCGCGCCACTTGCGCCAGCTCTCGTCCTTCTTCATGAAGATGATGTGCAACGTGTAGCCATGTTCTCTAGGGACGATATGCTCGTCGGCGATGTAGTTGTACGGCCTATCAGAGTACTTGAGGCCACGTTTCTCAAAGAGCTCGCGGACAACCTTTGGGTCGCTTAAGACAACCAAGTTCATAGGACCGACCTTCAGACCTATCACGTCACCGTACGTCTTGGCCCATGACTGAAATGCGAGAAACGGCTTGACGAGGGGGACGTCAAGGAGATTCCCCAGAATCGGAACCGTTGGCGGGCCAGGTGGGTAGTCCTCTGGACGCCGGCATTTGAGGGCGAATCGGATGAATGCTGTAGCGAGATAAATCGGGATGAACGCTAGGACGACTCTGGAGTCTATGTGTTCGAGGGTGACCATTTTGGGCAGAACCGCCTTGGAAGTCGATGAAGAGGAAATTCGGAGTCGAGGGGGCTCGGTCCCAATCCTCACTGCGATAGTTAGGCAGAAGTCGGTTGATAGGTAGAGCGCTCTCGATGGGCAGGGAACGCCGTCTTTATGTGCATTCGGTCAGGGGTGCCAACATGCAGTCGTTCAGCTTCTGTCACCGCATTGGCTGTTGTGCCATCGGGTAACAAGGGCTTCATTGGCTCATCTCAAGCAGCCAGCATCTACTGCAACAGTATATCCCTGCGGAAACGCAACCTACTTTATCAATATGCGCGTCTCCAAAGTTATCGGGTCATTGAGCCAATCTCGAGACTGCCGTGCGGGGTTTGTACCAGGGGTGTAACTCAGTGCTGGGTGACCATGACACATGCAGCCCGACCGGTCGTGACGATATCAACGCCCGCTCGGGCAGATGGATTGCCTTGAGGATAGAGGGACTTAGAAGATCGGCTTGCGGCGACCTGCACAGATAGGAAGCTCAGGGTGAGCGGATTTGACATATGAGAACCAGGTCTCTGCTCCTCGAGGATGATGTATTACCTGAAATCATGATTCTCAGCCATATTGTTGCTGAGCGCTTCCACATAACACACTCTGCTCAGCTTTACAGTCCATCCAAACCAAGTTAACTCTTGCACCTGGCTGATAAGCGTGAAGGAACACAGTGCTGCGGCAAACCACTCGTTCCACCAAACATAGCACAGAAGCGACCAAGGAAGCATGCGATCTCTTATATGTACATTGACAGCGCGACCACGCGACATCACCGTCAGAGCTAGTGACGACGGCCATGCAAAGCTCCTTCGACTCGAAGCAGTACCTTTCGCCAATACCTTCTGGACTCGGGTTCCGGGAGCGTAATGCCGGGGGTGCTTGCTGTCGTCCAGACGATGTGAGGTTTTCGCACGCCCATCGACTGGAGTCAATGGGCACCGATCGACAATATCACGCCAAGGCTGGGTACCTTAGGCATACTGCCTAATCTGCGCGGTAGCTCCGCCCGGTTCGGGAGACCCTGTGAGGCTATATTATAGAGCGCATGAATACATCCTGTGTTCAGGGGGAGAATGGCCCAATCGATGGGACACAAGGCAATATCCATAAAAGCGAAGGATTCTCACAGCTCGAAGAAGAATGAAGCCCCCGAGCTCGAGTCGGGGTCGAGGTCGTGTCGTTCCATGCGTCATGGCTCTCTACTGCGAACAAGCCGGTCAATGCAGCCTTGCTTTGGACTATTTTATTACTGTTGTGCCCATTATTGAGTCTTTATTACATATAGACCGGTAATTCCGTTTCTCTCAATAGAGTTAGGTATATGTTAACGACTTGTGAAACCCCAATGTGCCTGGTTTGCATGAAAGGATGGTGTCGTCGTTGAGTGGATCTCTACCAGACCTTCTAGAACAACGCCACTGCACGGAAACTAAGCATAAGGGGACGATCATTTGTCCAAGGGTACTCTCTAAAAAATCTTGAGGGCTTACTACAACCTCAAGTGGTGCCGGCGACTCAGTTCGGCAATCTTGCCGAGTTGTGGGCCTGTCTGGACAGTACAGTATTGCCTCATGACGACACGACTTCGAATTAGCCCGATGCCGCCTGCAGCGCCGGTGGGAACCTCGGCAGTGAAGGGTCAAGCGTCAAGAGACTGGGCTCAATTGATTACAAAGCTTCGGCCGATCAGGGACCAAGACAATTAACGGGTATCGGTGGTGTCGATCATTCGATGATTTCATGCAAGACGGACGGTGGTCCGATAAGGGGGGCTACAAACGGGGTATATCATGAAGACTGCTGCGCACTTCCCCGCAGATCACGAATGCAGTTGCAACATCGATACCCGCCAGAATAAAGAGCTGTAGCCGGGTTTCTTAGGACAGTACTATCTAATCGACCATGGCTCCCAAGCGCATTCCCGCCGAAGACGTCGACGTGACGCCGCTGGCCCAGCCACTAAAGCTGGAGTTCAGCGGCAAGACCGCCAAGAACCGCTTCCTGAAGGCCGCCATGACCGAGCGGCTGTCAACGTGGGACCCTACGGTTCTTGAGAAGCGCGGTGTCCCGACCAAGGAGCTCATCAATGTCTATCGGCGGTGGGGCGAGGGCGGGTACGGCGTCATCCTGACCGGCAACACGATGATTGAGTACGACCAGCTAGAAGCCGCCGGAAATCCCATCATTCCGCGCGATGCGTCATTCTCGGGCGAGCGCTTTGAGGCCTTCAAGGAGCTCGCCACCGTCTCGAAGAAGCACGGTAGCCTGATCGTGTGCCAATTGAGCCATCCAGGTCGGCAGGTCCCAAGCCTTATCCAGCCCAACCCAATCTCCGCCAGTGATGTGCAGCTCGAAGGCGAAGTCATGGGCATGACATTCGCGAAGCCCCGGGCTATGGAGAAGAAGGACTTTGATGCAGTTATCGAGGGGTTTGCTCATGCAGCCGAGTACTGCTACAAAGCGGGATTCGACGGCATCCAGCTGCATGGCGCTCAGTAAGTGGCATCCGGCCTTCCTTGCAGCACGAATTACTGCTGCTAACACGCATCCAGCGGCTACCTCCTCGCCCAATTCCTCGCCCCGTCGACAAACAAGCGGACCGACCAGTACGGCGGGTCCCTGCTCAACCGAGCCCGCATCATCCTCGAGATCACCGCGGCCATCCGGAAGCGCGTGCCAGACCCGGCCTTCGCTCTCGGCATCAAGGTCAACAGCGTCGAGTTCCAGGAGGGCGGCTTCTCGACCGACGACTGCCGCGCGCTGTGCGGGGAGCTGGAGCGGCACGGCTTCGACTTCGTGGAGCTGTCGGGCGGCACCTATCAAGCGCTGGCCTTCGAGCACAAGCGCGAGTCGACCAAGAAGCGCGAGGCCTTCTTCATGGAGTTCGCCGAGAAGGTCATCCCAGAGCTGAAGAAGACCAAGGCGTACGTCACGGGCGGCCTGCGCACCGCGGCGGCAATGGTCAAGGCGCTGGAGACGGTGCATGGCATCGGACTGGGCCGGCCGGCGACCCACGAGTTTGACCTGCCGCAGAAGATTCTGGATGGTCGGGCTAAGAGTGCCATCCAGTACAAGCTGGACGAACAGAATTTTGGCCTTACGAATGTCGCGGCCGGAACTCAGTAAGCCTCCCGCTTTTATGATCTATTCAGTCTTGGGGGACGTGGACTAATGCGCACACAGAATCCGCCTCGTTGGCAAGGACAAGGAACCAATTGATATGAGTCAGGACAAATATGTCTTCGCCTTCATGCAGTCCATGGAGAACTGGTCCGAAGAGCTGGCAAACAACAAGGACGGGACGAAGTATGGCTATGTCGACATCGAGGGCGTGGAACTGAACCCTTACGGAACGCCGTACGGCGAAAATTAAAGACCTCCATGCCCTGTGGCTTAACTGGTAGAGATAAAGCCTAAGTATAACTGCGGATAGAATGGCCATAGATGTTTATAACCTCTACACTGCATATAGAGTGAATATAGCGTCGTCTTGTTCACCAATCTTGACCTTGGCGAAAAGATAGCAGGAATGATATATCAAAATCCATGATATCCACTACCCACGCGACTTAGAACGACAAACTCACTCGTGACACAGGAGACTCCACTATGTGAATGCATTGGTCACCGACTCACACCAGTTCCAGAACGTGTTGATCAGCCCGGTCCCGCCATCTTTCTCGTCCTTCATGTTAACCTCAATGTCTTCCGGTATCACACCAAAGCGGCCCCACGGGATGGTGTACGTGCCGTTCTTGTCGGCCGTGATTTGCGGCGAGAGTCCGGCAAAAAGCTCCGAGAACGCGCCATACTTGGCCGGTTTCATTAAGATGCCCTAACACCATAGTCAATGAGCGACGCGCTGTCCGGGCAGCAGACCAAGAAGGAGTACGTACCATCATCGTCTGCATCAGTTTGTTGTTCCGCTGGAGCTCCGTCCTCATGAGTCCCGGGTTCACGCTCTGCATCGGTTCATCAGCCGTCAATCCCAGTCACCTCCTTCTGAAAGGACTCGTCGCTCACCACATTGATAACACCCTTATCCCCCAACTTTTCTGCCCACTTCCTCGCGAGCCACACGTCGCCGACCTTGCTCTCCATGTAATTATCCATACCGCCCGGGAGCAGTTTTGGCGCTCCCTCCTTCTCATCCCAGATGATTCCCCCCTTCGGGGTCGAGTACGCGATGAACGAGGACACCCACACGACCCGCACGCTGGCCTTCTCAGTCGCGTGGTCTTGCGCCGTCTTCACTAGCAGCGGCTCGAGGCACCGCGACAGTAGGTGCGGGCCCAGGCAGTTGGTCGCCATCCTCAGCTCGTGACCCTGTGCGCTCCGCGCGTCCAGCGGCGTCAGCATGACGCCCGCGTTGTGGAACAGCACGTCCAGTCGCGTCTCCCGGGCCATGAACTGCCGCGCCGCCGGCGCCACGGTGGCGAGATCGGACAGGTCGAGCAGCAGGGACTCCGCACGGCCCATGCTCTGGGGGAACTCGGCCTTGAGGGTGCTGATGGCGCGCTTGATCTTCTCGGGGGAGCGGGCTGCGACGTAGACTGTGGCGTTCTTGCCGTAGAGGATCTTGGCGAGCTCGAGGCCCATGCCGGAGGTTGAGCCGGTTACGAGGAAGACCTGCAGGTGTCAGATAGGCCTAGAAAGTAGTGGAAGATCGGTGCCGTACCTTGCCCGTCTGGTCTGGCAGCTCTTTGTCCGTGAACTGCGGCTTGGGCGGGAAAACCTGGTCTAGGGGCGATGGCATCGTGGCTTTGTGTGAAAGCTTTAGGCACTTAGGATCTTTTCTGGGTGTGATATGGGTTTCACTTGTGGTAGAAATGCTAGGAGATATTGGGGAGAGGCTGTCTGGTGAGACTTTAGAACTTCTATAGAGAGTGACAGCCTGCCCCTTTTTGTACTTCCAGCACCTGCTGGCTGCTCCCGGAAGGCCTTGTCATTTTGGATCGCGTCTGTCACTAAGTCCGGGGACGGGCTATCCATCACGAGAACCACGCCGTGTATCGGCTGCGGCTGATGACCCCATCCCCAGGCAGACAGAGCGTCGTTTCCAGGCCGCGCATAAACGCCGGGCGAGGTAGCGGAAGTGCCGTGTCCGGGCTGTGCTGCGTCCGGCTTTAGGGTTAGGGTTGACCGGACGGCTCCGGAGCGCGTCTCCACATTAATCGGCTTTGCGGAATAAGAGGAGGCCTGCAAAGCCGAAAGCTTCAGCGGTCCGGGGAAACGCCCCGCTCCGAATCATTCAAAACGACGCAAGTCCGCCCTTGACCGGGACGGCACTCTGAATCTCTCCGCTTATCCTCCGTCGCTGTCCTTCGGTGCTACAGAAGGTCTCCGTCGTGGAGATAAGTATCCGGGCCGCACCAGTGTGACTTGTTCACTGCGTATGGTATTACGTATATACACCCAGACTCGGCTTCTTTCCGATGTACAACGTATCATGTGCCTGAATCACACCTGTTCTCTGCTCTTTTCTGGACTGACAACGTCCCCATCAGTGCTTCCTAGGGCTCAAGTCATCCCGTTCAACAGCTGCTCTGTCCATTGCTCGTGAAGTTCCCAGGTTGATACGCGCCATCAGCATCGCCAAGACACTCAGCTATTGTAGTGCATGCATCAGCAGTCGTCCGCTCGAAAACAGTACACACCGGCAGTGTGGTCAGGTGGGAATTTCACATACCGACCGTCACGAGCTGCAGGCTGTTCGTCTTGGCCCAATTGATGAGCCACGGCACAAGCTGATTGACCGTCGTGTCGTACGTCTCATGCATCAGGGGTATGTGCCCGTTCCCCTTCGCGCCCGCCTGCTGGAACTTCTGCTCGCTCTGCCCCGGCGTCTGGTGGTTCCAGTCGCCGGCGTCGACGTCATCGGTGATGATCTTGTAGCCCAGCTGGCACATCACCGACTGCACGGACCCGCTCGTCTCGAGGTACGGCGGCCGCATGTACGCGGGCTTCTTGCCGAAGATGTTGGCGAATGCCTGCTCCACCTTGGTCATCTCCGTCGTCAGCTGGCTCGCCGACATCTGGCCCACGTGGCCGTGCGTCCAGGTGTGCGAGGCGACCTGGTGGCCGCTGTCGAAGGCGCTCTTGACTGCCTTGGCCTGGTTGTAGATGCAGCCTTGACTCTACGGTTAGCGTCGTCACCTCATCGTCTCACACAATGGCCCCCTTACCATAGAGTGTCCCCGTGAAGAAGAACGTCCCCTTCGCGCCGGCCGTGTTCAGCTTGTCGACTAGCGCCTGCGTATAAGTGTACGGGCCGTCGTCAAAGGCTAGCGCCAGGTACCCGGGCTTTGAGCACTGCGTATAGACGGTACCAGGGGTCGCTGCGCGGTTGAATAGCTTGACAGGATCTATAGCTGGATAGGCCGAGACACTGAGGGCGAAGAGCGTCGCGCTTAGAACCGAATATGGCCTCATTGTCTGCTTGACAATTATGCTTTTCATAGCTAAGGAAGATGCCTACGGGGCCTGCACGCTGACGGCATTCAGAGATATTTAGGACCGCAACGGACGATACTCAGCTAGCCACCATTTCCTCGGAATAGACTACTATACTTGTTGAGAGGTATAGATGAGCAATACTTTGGAAACAGAACCTCGGGCTGATTCGATTCCTCGTCCGCTGTGACACTAGAGCCGTCGTTCTATTAACCCGGCTCGGCATTGCGGCCTGCCCCGCGCCAGGTGTGGCCGGCAATATAAATGAAGGATAAATGCAATCTTGCGGTATTCTAATGTTGCGATAGGATGGCGCGAGCTAGATGGACTTGGCGACGATGAGAGTCGAATGGACCCAAATAAGAATCCAAGGTATTCGATCCGCTGTCTTATGCTCCCGCCAGCTGCTGGCATGAAATCTGTGGCATCCTAGCCTACTAGTGACACGCCCTCGCCGAATTCTCCAAAATCCGGCGAGCATCCTCGACGCGCGCGGCCGCTATGTTGATGTCCCCATCATCAAGTCTTTTGGCAAAGAGCCCTAGCTAATACGTCTTGCCAGTCCCGAGGCTGAGGTTCTCGCCATGCTCCGCGCCAGGCGATTATCCCGTCTGGCCGCACTAGCACGGCCTCGTAGTCCTTTGTGTGCTTTGCCCATTCGCCGGCAGTGTCTGTCCAGCCACCGCTGCCGATCAACTCAACAGTAACAAGGTCACTTACAAACTGCTCCCATCTTCTGTTGGTCGCTACCAGTAGGAACCTGTTTTGGGGGATGAGATCGCGTATAGCGACCGTTTCCCCAGCTTTTGTGAGCCAGACATGTGGTATGTTGTGACCTGGTATGGTAGACGGGAAGAAGAACTCCGAGTTCAGCTCTCCGTCTTCGAGAAGCTGACCTTCGTGGTTATTTGCCTTGCCTTCGCCGTCGACATCGACTGATGGGTAAAACCAGCCCACCTCGGCCCCGGGGGCTTTGAACTCCAAGTCCAATATTTTCATCGCCTTCTTCACCGCCTCCACCTTCGCAGCGTGCTCTGGGTGTGTGTCGTCGAAAAAGGGCGCAATCGCTGCCGCATTTTCTTCTGACGATTTCGTCGGATCCATCCCCAGGGCCACATCCATGACAAGTCCGTGGAAACGCATGTTGCGTAGGCTCGACAGCCCGACGCGGCGCCCTATTGGTCGGCGCTCGGTATCGTAGCTCTGGAGGAGACCCTCGTATGCCCACTCGTCCTTGAGCGCAAGCTCCACTTTCCAGACAAGGTTCTGTACGTCTTGAATCCCTGTGTTCATGCCCAAGGCGCCAAACGGCGGGATCTTGTGTGCAGCATCTCCGACGAGGAACACCCGTCCAACTCGGTATCGTTCGGCCGAGAGACACTGGACGTTCCAGTGGCTGATAGTGATCACCTCGATGGGCAGATCCCGCAGCCTTAGTGAGCTGCGCAGCCGAGCTATGCTCGCTGCTTCATCGAACCTGGCCGGGTCGGACTCGGCAATGGCAAATCCAAAGACCCACTCCTCGCTCTGTTGCGCCTCTGGACTATCCAGAGGCCAGGGTCCAATTTGGTACAAGTACCCTGTCCGCACGCTTCCGCCCTTGTCCGGGTGAGTGAACCAGGTGATGAAGTTGGTCGGATCAGGATGCCGGGACCTGATGGGCGCTCGGAAGTGCACCGACACCATGTCCATGATGTCCCGCTCGCCAAGCCAGGGCACGCCGAGCTGGGTTGTGATACTCCGGCCTCCGTCGGCGGCAATCACGAAACGAGCGAACACCTCCTTGTCCGCCTGGCCCTCGGCCCGTACTGTTAGCACGACTCCGTCGTCCACCTCCCGCAGCCCGGTGACCTCGGAGCAGTACCTTAGCGCATCGGGATTCAGCTCCCTCGCGCGGGCCACTAGGACGGGCTCAAGCCTAATCTGCGGCAGAATCTCGTACCGACTAGGGCTGAAAGCGGCGTACTCTTCAGCGTACTTGCCGCCGCCCCAGGCGTCCCGACTACAGACCTCGCGCCCGTCTTCTCCGAGTCCCGTGTACCAGGCCGTACGGCCCTTGATGTCGTCCGGGCAAGCGATGGAGCGGACGGCCTGCTCGATGCCCATGGTCCGAAAAATCTCCATCGTCCGTTGGTTGATGCCGCATGCCTTTGGGTGGATTGAGGTGCCTGGGTGTCGCTCGAAGAGCACGTGCGGAATATTGCGCTGAGAGAGAAGGATACTGGCGGAGAGACCGATGGTCCCGCCGCCTATGATGGCTACCGGGAAGCGCTCCATGGTGCCCTCACGGCCTGCCATAATTATCCGGGGCTATAGATGGTTCCAAGTGATACTTGGAGTATCAACACATCTCCGGATGGGCAAGAAAGAAGCTAACGACACTTGCGAGTTATCGCTCTCAATTCTGCCGCTCCTCGCGGTCGGGTGGGTAACGGACTCTAGTAATAAGCCCCTAGCGCCTACGGGCTTAGCCCGCATCAAGTGATCGACGCCGGGAGATTCCGACATCGTCTCGAAGGATTCTGGAATAAAATTCCAACCTCAGGTGGTGGCCGTGAAAGATAGTCTGTAACATGCAGTCGCCGGAGCTTAGATTCACATGTCCTTATGAGACACCACGGTGTTCCATAGATGGCAAATCAGATTTTACAAGGAAAGTCGAGAATCTCACTGATCTTGAGAACGTGCATTTTATCTTCCTGAAATACCTGTTTTGTGGCAGATTGATGTCGGCGATGGTCCTGTCGTATATAATGGGGATACTGAACCTCCAACTGGCTTTACACGCTTCGTCAGGAGTGGACATCTTGTCATTACCGCTGCGATCGTGCCGGGTAGTCAAGTTTCCTGACACCCCATCAATAATGGATATTCGGATCCTAGGTCGAGGTGCTAAGGTCCCATCGTCCCATAGACTATACTCAGGAATAAGCTCGAGGAGAACGCGTCTGACTTTGAAATAACATACCATTACTGACTGCAGTAGCTGTGAAGGTATATTGGGGCTCTTTAGGTAGTGGAATGAAGTTTCGTATCTCAGCGTGACGTGAATGCTTGCCCCAGATAGCCCGAAGATCCGTCCCGAAACGACGGTCGTATAGCTTGAGAGCTGTGTGAAAATTGACGCCTGACTTGATGCCATGGTGATGTCCATGACCGGGGACATGGTGGCGTCGAGCACTTTCGAGATGACTGCCGTTATCCCTTCCAAACAGGACAAATCGGAGCAGTCTCCGAGGATCTGTAACCGCGAGGACTGCCTTAGCCGCTATCGCTATGGCACGGGAACAGTGTCGGTGGAACTGAGCGAGGTCTGATTAGGGAGCCAGTCCATTGGAAGTTAATTTGGCTACAGGTCGAACATATCCACATCATACACCCCGGTACACGCCGCCACGATGTCCTTGCTAGGGAGCACTGATTGCCGGAAAGCTTCCTGGGCCCGCGTTTTCGCACCGAGTTCCGGCATGTTGACTCTCGGTAAGCCTGATTCATCTGGTTCTTTTGTGTTTTAAGTTGAGCTAAAACCGAATTAACTGGTGGCGATCACCGAACTTGATGCACCTACACCTACTAGTGATGGTCAATGGCCCTGCAGTGCGCTCTAGCAGCATGGTTTCCACCTCCCTAGAGTAAGGATAAGCTGTTTTCTGTGATACTTCAGTTTAGAGCGTGCAGCGTGTGCTCGCTGCCAACGTTGAGCTAGTAGCCCGGTTAAGCTAGTGGCCATAAGCCAATGTGCTTATCTCGATCACCTCGGCAGCGATTGGCGGGGTGAGCTACTCAACGCGACACTGTTAATGTCAATCGCGCCCTTTCACGCCGCCACAAACGCTTCACCATGGCAAGGCCGTTGCGTACGATATAGATCCCGAGGATCCGTTATACGAGCGGACTCAGCGGCGTATGTCGACCGTACTGTGTTATTGTCAACCGCAGATCCTGGAGCTGCCATACGTCAATAGATAGGCAGCGAAAGGTCGAGTCTTCTGTCCCTCGTGCCATCAGGTCACGATCGCTGTCATTCGTGGCGAGACCTTCAATCCTCAGAACGAAGGTGGCCACGCTCTCCCCTCTCAATGGTCTCTGAAATCAATTTGGCGAGCGCAAACATGGAGGTCCAGTGCCAATGCGGCACCGTCACCTTCACCATCCCCCGAGCCGCCCCGCTGGACGTCTACCACTGCCACTGCACCGAGTGCCGCCGGCAGTCCGCCTCCGCCTTCGGCACCTCCGCCATCTTCCCCGCCGATGCCGTATTCCCTCTCGCCCCGGACCTCTCCGCCAAGCTCCGCGTCTGGACGCGGCCGGCCAAAGAGGGGCGCACGATGGACTGCTACTTCTGCCGGACGTGCGGAGCGCGCATCATGCACCGCACCCGGGAGGCGGACGGCACGGAGCGGCCGACGGTTAGCGTGAAAGGCGGCCTGCTGGATGGGCTGGACTGGGGGGTTGGAAAGCATATCTACACGGAGGGCGCCGTGGTTCCTATCCCGGAGGGGGCAGAGGTCTGGGAGGGGTCGCCGGAGCCTGTGGAGGCAAGACCGGAAACGAAGTGATAGGGCGTTGTGTGTTTCAGGTTGCTTTTATAGATATTGTCTACTTCAGATTGTTTTCCTCGAGAGATAGTGCTGTTAACAACAAGGACGGTTTCGATTGCTTTCATGTACCTGGCTCCTGGTGCTGGCATTGAAAGATGGTTTCATGATAGTATACTTCAACTTAATTTTCCTCCAAGTCTCTATATGAAGACTAACGTCACGCACCCATTGCTATATCACCGCCTCCCGCCTCAGAACAAGGCCACAAACTCTTCGAGCGACCACCCCAGCAGCTGAACCACGTCCCCTTCGAGGACTCCGATTCGACAAACCCTAAAAGCTGCAGGTCCCGTTCACTGCCGGCCGCACCTTCGAGCACGCCCTATCCAGGCCCACGCAAGCACACCCGGTGACCTGGAAGCACCGCTCGCCGGCGGCGCAGTCGGCGCTCGTCCCGCATGCGCGGTACGCCGAGCAGCTGTCGTCGGAGTTGAAGCAGATCCCCTCGCCCTCGGTGGTCAGGTTGCACCAGCACGAGGTGCCCGCGCACGAGTACTCCGCGTCCAGGGCGCTGCAGGCCGCCTCGGCGGGCTGGCAGTTGGGCACGGCGGTGAGGTTCAGGGGCGGGTCGCGGCGGTGGAGCAGCGCCGTGCCGGGGAGGAGCTTGCCGTGGATGGTCGGGGGCTGGAGCACTGCTGCATTGGAGAGGCCCAGGAGGAGGGTGACAATTAGGGACTTCATTGTTGCGAGGAGCAGGGCGAGGCGCGGCGAGGGCTTTGCTCGTGACCGCCGAGTGGAGGGGCATATAAGGAGTTCCAAGACATTGGAGGAAGCCGCTCCGTTTATGTGCACGTCGAGTAGTGGAGGGTTGTGCCTATAGACGATCAGCACAAGTGTACCTCTGCTGTCACTTGCAAAGTGCCGGCAGCAACAGACATGCGAGACGGCAATTAGCCGTCAGATAGAGTTCGGGACACAGATCTCAGGGCGACGCCAAGTTTTGCAATCAGCTCCTGGGCTGATCCCGCACTATCAAGCCACGAGAGGCTAAATACGATGATACCAGAGTCGCTCCCGTACCTCCGGTTATGTAAAAGTCGGATGCCCGCCAGTAAGTTAGCAGCTGTGGCAAGCTTATACGGGTCGGCAAACAGCAACGTTGCAGTGGATGGTTCTTTCGCTGTTCGAGCGTGGAACGCTGCAGGTGATAGTCCAATGTTTCGACAAAAGTGCTGGCATGTCGATCTTGTCCAGAGTCCTCCACCTAGAGATGGAGGCGAGAAGCTTATTCATAACTCATTAATTGTATGCAAAGTTACCTGCCTATTCCAACCATCCATGAGTATCTTGATGCATTCTGAGCCTCCAAACAACGAAGAACATATCAACGGTCCTTCACCGCCGCCAATTTCCCAACCCAACTGATCCCATGGCTGCTCACTGATCCTTGATCTTCAACACCGCCTTGCCGAAATTCTTCCCCGAAAGCATGCCGACGAAGCCCTCGGGAGCGTTGTCGATACCCTCAGTGATGTCGAGCTTCGCCTTGAAGCTGCCATCCGCCAGCCAGCCCTGGACCTTCTGCTGGTGCTCCTTGGCATACTTCGGGCCGAAGTCGGGGTCGCCGACCAGGAAGCCCCGGATCGTCAGCCTCTTAGCCACGATGTTCATCAGGTTCTTCACGCCATAACGCTCGCCCGGCGCGAGGTTGTACTGGGAGATCTGCACAGCGAGGTCAGCAAGCCGTCTTCTCGTACTGTGAGACGGACATAAAACTCACCATGCCGCAGGCGATGATACGCCCGTGCACGTTGATCACGTCGAGAACAGCCTCTAGGTGATCGCCGCCGACGTTCTCGAAGTAGATGTCGATGCCGTCCGGGGCGAGGCGCTTGAGGGCATCGAGCGGCTTCTCCTTCTTGTAGTTGAAGCCACTGTCGAAGCCGAGCTCCTTGGTGATGAAGTCGAGCTTCTCGTCGGAACCCACTGACCCGATGACCCGCAGGCCCTCGTGCTTGGCGATCTGCCCCGCCAGCTGCCCGACGGCGCCAGCCGCCGAGCTAATGAAGATAGTCTCGCCGCGCTTCGGCTTACCAATCTCGTAGAGGCTCGAGAAGGCGGTCAGGCCTGGCATGCCCAGCGGCCCGATGAACAGGCTCGTGTCCAGGCCGTGCGGGTTGCTGATCTTGCGGACGCGGCTGATCAGAGCATTGGGCACGCGTGCGTACTGGGCAATGGGCACGAAGGCGACGACCAGGTCGCCCTCCTTGAAATCGGGGCTGTCAGACTTCAGGACCCGAGCGACGGTGTCGTTATACACGGGGGAGTCGACCTCGAAGGCTGGGGAGTAAGAGGGGATCTTGGGGTCGCGCATGCGGCCGCGCAGATAGGGGTCGAAGGAGGCGGCGAAGACCTCGACGATGAGTCCTCCATCAGGCGCGGGGGCGCCGAGGTCGATCGGCCGATCCTCTACAGTGAGATGCTCGCCGGGCACGGGAACACCGGTGGGGATCTTCTTGAAGATGAAGGTCTTGTTGCTCGTCATGGCGCCGTCGGGATTAAGGTTTGAGATTATGGGTATCAATCAATCAATCAATGCGGGAAGGGGACAACGGGAGGAAGATGAGCGTCAAGGTGAAGGAGGTGAAGGTACGGTGTAAAGCTCAGTCGATTGCCTAAGATCATGTGGTTGAGGGAGATGAACGAGGGGGGGTTGTCCCTTATATCGAACGAATGTCGACGTCTCCATGACCCTCGAATCGTGCGACTACGCTCCGTGTCAGGTACATCGCCTTAGCCCACGGCAGCCAAAGAACGCCGAGGAATCGGTGACGTGATGGAATCGTGGTGCGAAGGATGAATAATCAAAGCTGCCGCCGCGCAGGGCCTTGGTTGTTCTCCTGTTAGTGTCGCTACGAGAATTTTCGACCAAGTTTTGTACCTCGGCATCTCCACAATCTACACCCAAGTACGAACTGCACTTTAAAAGTACCTCACCTTACCTCCATTGATGTACTGCCCAGCCGCAATACACGCGTGATATACGTACAGGTAGTACATGCAAAGCCATAGCGATCTGTTTCTTCTCATAACGCATGCTCGACCGCTGGTTTGTAATGGCACGCCGAGAACTCCTTGTGTCTGTGTTTCCGTGCAAGTGATGGCGCAATCCGTCCGCAAGCGAGCGGCGAGACGTAACGTTTAGGCGTCTTACTGCAGATTTCCATCCCGCTAAGCAGCCCCGTCCCGCCTATCCGTCGAGATACTGGTAGCCAGGTAGCTTAATGTTCCTTCGGCGATAACGATGTTCCAACTATCTCTTGTGAGCCAGTGTCTCAGTTGTCTTTGTCAGACACAGAGTAGCAGCGCCAGAGCGGGTGTTCGTGTTTCCGGCGCCCGTCGGCGACAGGAGACTCCCCGAAAACTGGAACCGTTGTTCATCAGCGCGGCTAACATCTGTTGGGGACTCCCTGATCGCCTCACCTACCTTTGCTTCACTGTCGTCTAAACTGTAGAGTAGTAAGAGGTCACCGCGTCCCTGGCCGCCACTTATTAATGCAACCATCCCTCGGAGAAGTGTCGGCATCTGTGCCCCCCGCCGCTCCTTTACCCGTCTCGTCCCCGCCGCAATCCCACGGGGTCTTTCGGGCCCGTTCCGTAAAGCTGTAGGACTGGGCCGGAGGTCGCTCCGGGCAATTGCAGGTAACCTGCCGTGCCGCCTCAAGTGTCTGCTTGTCGCTCTCCAATTGGCAGCGGTCGTTGCATGTGTGAATTCTGCCCACTACTTCTGCAGAGACCACACACACAATAGGCTTGTTCTGAACTGTCTCTTGTCAGCACCCCTTCGTCTCCTTCGGATCAAGACAAAGTCTTTGCCTTGATTTCTTCATCGTCGTCTCATCGATGATCTGGACATTCACGTCGCCAGTCACTTTGTTTGCCCTTATATTCGCTCGCGTGTTTGATGAGATGCAAAAACAAGTCTCACCATGAGGCCATTGCCATGTTGTCAAGACCAGCACGCACTTAGAACCTTGAAGATGGTTATTGGTATGCACCATCTACAGCAGTATGTAAGGTCCCCATTTAACCTCAAAAGGCATTGGAGAAGGCCAATTCCTATATAAAACGCCAATCGATATCTGTCATATCTAGCCAAATCGGAAGACAGAAGGGGAAACGGCACGGACGGGCTCCATGCCCCTTATGCAGGCCGACCGGGGATCGCCGGTTGTGTGCCGGCTTGGCATCCCGGTTTTGTGGGAACACCAAAAGGATCCGGCGTGCAGATGACAAATGGAACACGCAATAGGATTTCGAGCTACAAAAGGGAACTACAAAATCGCACCGTGGTTGCTCTGTCACATACGGGCGGGATTGTCTCTGTTATCGACCTCAAACCTCAAAAGATACAGCCACCCATTCGAACCCGGAGAGATGTCACACTTGAAGTATTTCTCATATGACGGGGTCGGAGTTAGAAATAGGGAGAACTTCTGGTATAGCCAGGCAGTGCGAGTTGGCGATCGGATAGAGTGTGCAGGACAAGATATGAACCGCAGATCACAGCCGATGCACAATCTCGCGAAGCGCTCTCGTGGCAGTGCACTGACGTCTCAACATAGGTGGTTGGGACCCTGCCACCGGGGAGTTCTACAAAGAGATAAATGCACAGATTGATCAGGCTTTCAAGAATGTGGAGCTCAACTTGAAAGACGCCGGTGGCAAAGGATGGTCGCAGGTGTACCGGGTGAATTCGTACCACGTACCCCTCAATAACGAGGCGCTCGAAGCGATGGTGAGGAACTTCAAGAAGTACATGCCCGACCACCAGCCAATCTGGACCTGCGTCGGCGTCACTCGACTTGGAGAGGACGATATGCGTGTTGAGATCGAGGTAGTTGCTCATGACCCCGAAAGTGCTAAGTCCTCGGCAGCGCAAACTTGATGTGAAGAAAGCTTGGCGCAGTGAGGATATCGAAACCACGGATGACATCCCGCGCGTTTTAGTGAGTCTCGCTTCGTCCGGATGGTGAAGTGAGGGTTCAGGCAAGTTGAGGCATTGCGCCTGAAGGTCTCTTCTGGTTCCGATTATCAAGAACTAGTTAATGAGCAGGTTCTATCTAGTATAATTAATGCCAGACGTGGGTTTCTACCGGCTAACTTTCGCCCACCAGAACGCATTGAATCGTGCCCTCGCAACTTCTACCTGGGCGTCTTTCTTACATACGTTCGCCTCATGAAGGGCTTAGTTGCCTTCTCCGTGGAGCCGGGTTTAGAGGCCTGCATTATGGCTTAGTACACTCGTCTAATGACGGTATTCTCCTTCAATGGCAAATAAACACTCTCGCTTTCCTGGGTCGAAGATATCCCACGGCAGAAATTCGTCAAGGATATCGCCTAGCTTGAGTTCTACTCATGCAATGATGGAGAATCCTCCGGGGGTATTGGGGACGAGCACAAGAAGTGTGGCTTCGTAGAGTATGCGGCTTTATGGAACGACCGCCGGTTGAGTATCCTCGGAAAACTGCATCTCTACAAGCCTGAAAGCTGCAAGCCTATGACCAATGAATTGGCCCAGGAGATAAATCGTCGGCGCCTGGTATGAGAGGCCGGGGTCTCTTCGTGTCCTCAGATAGGTAGTGCAGTTCATGTTGCTGTGTTCCTCATTTTGCTACAGGATCGATACGGCCTAATTATTGTCATAGCTAGACACTCATAGACGCTCATAATATATATGTGCGCTTTATACTCCTCGACAGAGGGTATGTAAAATCCATTATTTTCCCCCAAGGCCTCCTACGCGCATCCACACACGTTAAGCAGCGCCACACTGGGATCGTGGTCCGACACGACGTCCGCCGGCGCCGCCCACGAGTTGACATGGACGTGCTCGTACTGCGCCTTACCCTCCAGCGCCGGGCTGACATACATGTGGTCTAGCGCCTGCGTGTTCATATCGTACGTGTACGTGTAGCGCTCCTCGGACGCCATGCCGACCACCTCGTCGAGGTCGCGGAGCCCCGACGTGGACGCGAACACCTCCATGGGCTCCACGAAGGTGAACTCGTTGAAGTCGCCGGAGGTGATCACGCGAGCAGAAGAGTCCTCGGCGAGGATCTGGCTGATAAAGGCCTAGACAGGTCGATCGCCCGGTCAGTTCCACGGCCTCATTGTACTCGACAGGGAAACACTGGTGTATCACTCACCCCTGTAACGTTGGCCTGCTTGAGCCTGTTCGCCACTACTCCGTTGATAGGCGGCCGTGCGTCTCCCTCGAGCGAGCTACTTCCGCCCTTCGACGACATGTGAACGTTAATGGTGAAGAACGGCTTCTTGGCGCCCTTAGCCAGCCATGCCGCCGCCAGCGGCTTCCTCGTTGCCTCCCACGCCTCATTCGCCGGGTCGATCCTTCCCGGGTTGAACTTCAGCTCCGGCCCCGGCAGCACCTCGTTCGCGTCCGTGCTCGACCCGGGGTTCGGCTTCCAGAGGCTCAGCACCTCCGGGCGGTACAGGTACGCGACGCGGATATTGCCGCCCGGCTGCCCGCCGTCCTCGCCGTCCACAGGGTCAATCTCGACCCACTCGTAGGTCACGTTGCCGGCGGCCTTGATGGCGGCCGTCAGAGCCGCGAGCGTGGCGTTGGCGCTGACCACGCCGTTGTCGGTCGGCCCGGAGTTGTCCTGGATTTCCTGGACGAACATCAGGTCCGGGGCGCCGAGGTGCGTGGCGATGTGCGCGGCGACCTTGGGCACGTGGGCCGACGTGGGCGCCATATTCTCGACGTTGTAGTCGCCTACCGTGATGGCGCGGCAGTTGCGTTGGCTGGTCAACGAGGTGGGCGGGTAGGCGGCCGTGGCGTTGACGGTGGTCTTGAGAGCGGTCAAGGGGAGGATGTAATAGAAGCCGTAGGATTGGTAGATGACGCCCGTGATGTCCTCCACGAGGTCGCCGATCTTGGATTGCGTAGGATTCCTGGTCCCGTCGAGGGGAGAGCCGACGATAACGGTCTCTGGGTTGGAGTCTACAGGAACAATGTAAGCTATCCTGAGGCATCTGGGGCACCGAAAGGACTAACCCTTGTCAGACATGGTGAGACTGCCATGGGCACTCTGACCCGTCACAGGCCAGTCGCCAACGACCCAAGTCTCACGGTACGAGTTAGGTCTGCCGATGACTCTCGGGCTCCGAACTGTGACAAGTTCGCCTGAAAGGCTCTCCCAGAAGTCAAGGCCGTATGACGTGGGATCCAAGACGGGATTGACCGCAGAAATATTGGCTACGGCATTGGGCAGCGCATAGATGTCACCGCCGTCAAGACTGGTGTACTGGACTGTCGGTGGCGCGAGTGTGTCCTGGCCGATGATGAGGGGCGTAACGGTGTTGCCGCTCGACAGGATCTTGACGTTCTTAGGGGACCCAAGCTCGGTGAGGTATAGATACGACGAGCTGGACCTGTACTCGCTGACTTTCGCGTCTAGAGAGATGAGGTCGCCGACGGTAAGATTGGTTCCGACGGAGCTGCTGTAGACGTAGATGGACTCGGAGGTGCGCACATCGTCGTCTGGAGTGGTGGACCGGATCCAGATGCCGCTGGATCCCTTCGCCGTCACCACACCGGTGATGTTGGACAGCGTCTGGCCAGAATATGGGGACAGAAACTTGTCGCCATTGATCTCGGCGATGGTCACCGCCGCTACTGCTGTCTGCAGTGTCGCGATGACCGCCCAAGGCCCTGCGAATCTCATCTTTACGCAGTCAATTCGAGTTCGCCAAGACGTCTGCCGATCGAGTATCGAGCGTGCACTTCGAAGATCTTGCCCGCCCTCGTCCCCCGGCGGGGCCTCGGCATTTATTCACCTGCATCGCGACGCGCCCAGACCATGGACAAGGACCGGAGGGCGGCGAAGGCCCAGCTGGCTAAAGCGGTGCGCCGTCGGAATCCAGGGGTGCATCGAGACCCCCCCGCCTCTCATATCGCAGGCTGCGATGCACGTTGCAACGCCAGCCGCACGGCCGGGCACCGAAGAAGCAGGTGGGATGGCCGCCAAGATTGACCAGCCGGGAGTGGGCTTGCTAGGCCGGCATCTGGGGTGCCTGATTCGGCCTGGGACGCTCAGGGACGCTGCAGGCAATCAGAGTCTATCTGCGAATGAGATGCTTCACGTGCTCGACGCCCGGCGCTTCCCAGATTAGGACAATAGAACCTGCGATATGTCTGCTCCGCGGGCTGTTGCAGGCGGTTCCATTGCACATTCGACGTTTTATATTCCACACTGGCTCGAGATGCCGGGACTGCTGGTGGAGATTGAGCAGGAATTCCGGGGCTTCGAGCGGCGAAACTGCGGCCTCAAGAATGCCTATCGGCCATTCATTCACGTTATCGCGGCCTTCACGGCTCGATAACTCATTTGCAGGTTGCAGCACAGCAATGCGAGAGCCGCCTCAATCTTCGTTCAAATGAACAGACCCCCAAATGAGGATTTCATGCGACACTTACTGCTAAGCTCAACAGGTTGATAGAAGACGATAACGGAACGTAGGGTGTGTCCGCAGAAGCTTGGTGATAACTGGAGCTCGGAACACCAGGGCTGATCACACTACGTCACGACTCTCCGTGTATCCGTATTAGCGGTTCCACGATTACATCGAACATCATAATTGCACTTTCAGTTTCAGCATATAAAGTGACTAGAAATCGAGGGATTTATAAGAACTTTGGTTATTACTCTATATATACTGCTGAGGTTCAAAACTGTCTTCGTTTGCCAAGAGATCGTCACTCAAGCCATACTGATAGTGCTGGACACTACCTAATACTACTACGTTGTCCCATCGTCCCGTCATCTCAAGACATCTAAGGCCCGGAACACTTAACAGCAATGTCAGACCCTTCGTCGCCATTCATCAAGAAGCGAGACAGCCCGTCGTGGGGCCTCTACCAGCGGGAGAACTTCTGGAAGGCCAACAATGGGGAGGTGCCTCCGTTCAACACTCGTGGGTAAATGCAACATCCTCCCGGGAGGACGGTCCCATTGATACACATACAGATCCGGACCGGCTCGAAGAGCTGGCCAAGAAGAAGCTCACCGAAGCCGGATGGTACTACGCCTCGTCTAACGCCGGGCTCTCTCACACCCACCTGGCCAACCGCCAGGCCTTCTTCCGGCACAAGATCGTACCTAAGCAGCTGGTAGACACCAACAATCGCTCCACCAAGACCACCATCTTCGGCCACGAGGTGTCCGCTCCGATCGGTATCGCCCCCATCGGAATCAACAAGATCTACCACCCCTCGGGCGAGCTGCCCGTCGCCAAGGTGGCCGGCGAGCTCGGCATCCCATATTGCCTGTCCACCGCCGGCTCCTACCCTATCGAAGAGGTGGCCAAGGCCAACGACGAGGGCCGTAACTCAACCACGCCTCGAAGCGCCTCGGAGGACCGCGAGAAGATCCCATCAGGCCCGCGCTTCTACCAGCTATACATGCCGCACGACGACGAGCTGACGGTGTCGCTGCTGCAGCGCGCACACGACTCCGGCTTTACGGCCTGCATGCTGACTACTGACACGTGGCAGCTCGGCTGGCGGCACGATGACGTGGCGACCTCCAACTACGCCTTCTACCGCGGCATCGGCGCCGACTTGGGGCTCAGTGACCCTGTCTTCCAGAAGCGGTTGGCGGAGAGGGGCATCGACCCCAAGAAGCAGTCTGGGGAGGCGGGAGCGGCATGGATCGACAGTATCTGGCACGGGCGCGCGTGGACGTGGGAGAAGGCCGCCTGGGCGAGGGAGAAGTGGCAGGAGATCAGCGGCGGGAAGCCGTTCGTCATCAAGGGTATCCAGCGTGTCGAGGACGCGGAGAAGGCCGCCGAGCTCGGGTTTGAGGGCATCGTCGTCAGCAACCACGCGGGGAGGCAGGTCGATGGCGCGATCGCCAGCCTGGACGCGCTGGAGCAGATCGCGGAGCGTGTCGGGGACCGGCTGGTGGTCATGTTCGACAGCGGGGTGCGCGGCGCGGCGGACGTGGCCAAGGCGCTCGCACTGGGCGCCAAGTTCGTTTTTATCGGGAGGCTGTGGATCTGGGGGCTCAGCATCATGGGCGAGCACGGAGTGAGGCACGTCCTGCGCGGGCTACTGGCCGACTTCGACATCCTCATGAACGTTGCCGGAGTGAGGAGCGTTGCGGAGATCGACCGCAGCCTGTTGGAGTCTCTGCCCAAGTCATACAGCCTCCTCAATGAGAAGAGCAAACTGTGAGGTCATATGGGACCGATCTTGGGAGTCCTTGATAGAGCTGGGTAGGAAGTACATTGTACCCGTTATAGGATCACACAAACCACAGCAATGAAGTGTCGTCTGATCTTCGATAAGAGTACAGAGACTTATGGGGAGTCCACGAGGAGAAGCTAAAGGGGGGCTGCTCACGAGTACTTTGGTACTTGAGGAAGCGATCGGTCACCTCAAGGCACCGAAATTTCGTGAAGTTGTGAATCCCTTCCCGCAACCTTCTCGCACGCTGCTTCTTTGCGCACACACTTCGGCAACAACGCGCTCTAAAGGCTGGTCACCACAACCACCGAAGCCTTTCGAGTCGTGGGCTCATTCAATCCTCACGATGGCAACTGGAGAGGCAAACCTTCGTCTCATATCCTCTAACGAGGATAGGGAGGAAATGGAAGCCTTTTTCGGTGAGCGTGCCGAGCTGCCTTGGGCGTTCCTTGCCTGCTGTCGTATCCTAACAACATCTAGGTGTTAACTTCAAGGTCTCGAAATTTCACTACCTGCCGGCACTTGATGCCCAAGCAGCCGTGAATTCGCATGATCTTGTCATCATTGTTGATAAATTCGAAGAAGATCAACCGTGAGCAATGCTCCACCGCTCGTCCCACGCGTATCGCTAAAGAGCAGCAGGGACCGTGAAGATGAAACCCTCGGACTTGCATACGTTGTGTCCTACCAGCACCTTTCGCAGGCATCCGAATCATTCTGGTACTCGCTACAGACCTTTTCCCAGTTTCCGTGGGGGAACATGTTTGCCAGCATCCATGTTCGCACCAGAAATGAAGCGGCTTTCCACCACTTCTTCACCGGTTTGTTGACACCATGGGTGTATGGCGACATAAGCCAAGATAGGCCTTCGATTGAGGAGCTTTTTGAGATTGCGGCACTTTCGCGCCAGTACAAAGCGAACCACGGCCTTGCAAGCGTGCTAAATATCTGGGTCCAAGCTCTCATCGAGAAAGAGGGTCTCCCAGGCGAGCGACAAAGCTGGAACAACTTTGAGTGGCTCGTTGCTTCCCACGAGTTCGGCCTCCCTGAGATCTTCGACAGAGTTTCCCTCCGACTTACGCTTGAGAGCCCTGTCGCAAGCACGCCCGATGGCCCGACGATCTGCCATCAGGAGACCGGTCGTCCGCTCACGCGTTGGCAGAAAGAGCAGCTCCCACTAGGCATACATGGTAAGCAGTGGGCCTACAGCACAGAGAGGTTGAGACTGCCGCTGACTAGAAATTGATTACGCAGAGAGAATACTGCAGTGCCGACAACAGTTCATCCAACAGAAGATCGGCAAGCTCAAGCGCTTGCGAGACAAGCAACTGTCGCTGAAATACCCAAAACCAGAGCATGGGGAACTGGTGGACGAAATTGTGGCACATGAAACCCTATGCTATGACGCCCTTGACTCCTTCCTCGTGAGCATAGGTCTTCCTCGACACTGCCTCGAGGACGACGAAAGTGACGGGCCCCAAAAAACGCTTGAGCATTGGGCAGAACAGGTCCAGTACCCAGTGGCGCATCTGCTGACCAGCAAGATGCCCTCACACGTCTTTCAGAGACTCGTCGCAGAGAAGCCGACAGGCCATTTAGAGGGCCCAGGATAAACACTCGTAGGAACTTCGTTCACGAACTCTGGGACGCGGCGGAGGACTGGAACGAAGAAGACCCTACGTGGGTCGAGAAGAGAGTGTCGGTAGCTCCTGGCCAGTTCCGCCCGATTGAGTCGGAACATCGATGGCACATGGAGAACAAGAAAGCGGCTCAGTGCTACCAGTATGCTGACCCGATGTGAGGGGGACCGGGGAAGCAGAGGCCTGACCTTTGTAACTGGACATCCCCATACAATTGTCTGTACGGAGTATCGTGATCTTGTTTGAGTAAGAGGGCGTCTCTTGTTAGCAATCAAACAGCAAGGTCAGAATTTTCGAATGGGAAAGTCTACTAGTGCTTTTCTAGCCTAGCACTGCGGCAGGCTGCACATAAATAAATCCCTGGAAATCCGATGTTCTAAATGGTGTCATGATCCCTTGAACTGGGGCCTGTAGCGTGGACGAAGAGTCGATATCACCGAGGGGTGTGTTCCTGGACACCGAGATGCCAATGATTTGTTTCGTAAACCTGGCTGAAGCATTCCTCCATAGCTTGGATGATACACCTTGCATCGAGACACCCAAAGGCCTTGTGAACGGCTCCAGAGACTTGGCAGGGCTCGAATGGTGGAGGTGGTGATCTAAATTCCGGTGGTTGACAATAACTCCGGCGGGACACCCTTCACAGGGTTGTTAGTGACGGATAACTCAGCAGGTATGCTCCTAGTGGGCACCAACAGACTTCAGGGACTCCACGGCGCTCATTATAGAAGAAGAGCAGTAAGATCCGTAAATTAAAGACAATGGCATTCTAGGAGGAGCATGAGCCTCTTTTGATAGCAATAATCAGCCGTAATTGACAAATAAAACGAGGATAGATCGTTCACCCTGATAAAGAGGAACTGTGGTTTTTAGCGGTGCACATCAATTGCGGCTAACTTGGCGTCTTAGCTCAGCAACATATCCGGAGGGGTGCAGACGTAGAATCCTTCGACAGCGGCAGCCAGAATGCGATGATCAACCGCCTCTCCGGAAGCACCTTGGCCGATGAGAGACAGCGATGGAAAGCGCGCAAGATGCCAGTGGCAGCAACGGACCGGGGGCGCCAGACCAACTCGAAGCGAAGAAGCGCAACCGCATTCGCTTCTCCTGCACGACGTGTCGCGAGAAGAAGTAAGATGCGAGCCTCCAACCCATTCATTCCCCAACTGCCCCCCTGTTGTACCTCCGGCCCGGAGAGTCCGGAGATCTGCTTCAACCGCATCTCCGGGGCCAACGCTGTGTGCGCCGCACTCCCGCGCTTAATCACTCCCATCGCCCCCCATCCATCCCTCCTGTTGGCCCCGTGGCCCCCGAGTTCAATGTCGCCTCAGTCACTAACGCCTCGTTAGGCTGAAATGTAACCGCGCATCGCCCTGCGACCAATGCGAGAAGCGGGACATCGCCTCCACTTGCGACTACGTGCCGTACGTCCACGGCCGTGCTGAAGGGAATGGAGGCCGTCCGCCGTCCGCGCCATCGGCTCGTGGCGCCGGGCCGTCGAGGCCGAGGCAGCCCACCAGCGAATCGACTCTGCAGGCGCGCCTGAAGCACCTTGAGCGCCTGGTGCAAGTGCTCAAGTCGCAGCGGAAAGACTCTAGCTCCCGCCGCGGCTCAGAAGCACAAGATGTCCTTGTCGACTACGACGACGAGATGGAACCCGGCCCGAATATTGGGAACGAGGCGTGCCAGCAGTTCAAGGAAACAGCTGGCCCCATTGTCGATGATCTTCGATATATATCCGGTGCCAACTGGGAGGCAATCCTGGATGATGTGAGTCTACATGGGAGGCTTCACTGCGACATGTCAACGGGGCTGCAATATCTCAAGGAGACCTCCTGTGCTGATGAGACGCGATAGATCACTAAACTCACGGACGACCTGAAAACCGTCGATGATGAAACGTTAGACTACCCTGGCGTCGACTTCGAGATGCCGGAGTCTGCTCAGCAAGGTCCCATCCTTCTGCTCGGCACATTCCCAAAGACATCACTCCAAGATATGCTCACATTCCTGCCCCCACGACCCGTCACCGATCGCCTGATCGCCCGATTCTTTGCGGGCAAGGAGCCAGCATGGCTCCTCTTCCATATCCCCGTCTTTCTAAAGAAGTACGAAGAGTTCTGGCAGAACCCCACGGCAACATCCTTCACTTATCTGGGTCTGCTCTTCGTCATGATCTGCCATGCCGCCCTGTTCTGCCTTCGCGGCGATGAGGAAGTCCCTGGGAATCTGGGCAGTCCGAGCCACGTCTGCGACGTCTTTCGGATACGTACTGCGCATTGTCTGGCGCTTGACGACTACACGAAGCCCGGAAACCACAAGGTCGAGACTTTGCTCCTCTACTTCGGCACCGAGTACCTCCGGCAAAACGACGCTGCTCTTGGGACGTCGGTCCTACTGTCAGTCATTCTGCGGCTTGCCATGCATATGGGCTTCCATCGCGATCCGAAGCACTACAAGGAAATGTCTCCATTCGAGGGTGAGATGAGGCGCAGGAAATGGACTCTGCTGACGGAGATCGATGCCCTCGTATCTTTCCAGTTTGGCCTCCCACCCAACACGCTCAGAGAGTACTACGACACGCAGCCACCGCGGAATCTCCTCGACGAGGACTTTGATGAGTCGAGTACCGAGCTGCCTCCGTCTCGCCCTGAGACGGAACGCACCTCCGCTCTATACACGATCATCAAGTCCAGGGTCATGGGAGTCTTCTCTCAGATTCTCAGGAGCATTAATTCACGGAGCACGCCGCCATATGAAGAGGTCATGAAGCTAGATAAAAGGCTCGAGGATGCTCATAACACCTTCCCACCCATGTTACGCATGCGCAACTTCAGCCAATCTATTATCGATCCCATCGACCTCATCATGCAACGCTACTGGCTCGAACTCCTTTACCAGAAATGCAGGTCTGTGCTTCATCGCAAGTATCTCGGTGTAGCGAGGATGGATTCACGATACGCCTACTCTCGGTGGGCATGCATTGACGCAGCCACGAAGACGTTGAAGTGCCAGTACGACATTCACATGGAGATCCAGCCGGGAGGGCGGCTGTCTAAAGACAGGTGGTTCGTATCCAGCCTGAGCGTCCATGACTTCCTCCTGGCAGACATGATCCTGTGCTTGGAGCTTTCATATCTGCTCAAGGGCATCGAGCCGAGTCCCCCTGGCGTAGTCGACGCGGCTTCGCCTAGTACTGCGGAAACGGTCATATCGAAGGACCAGCTCCTTGAGTTGCTGCGAACTTCTCGCTCCATATGGCAGACGAAGCGGAAGGAGTCCGCCGAGGCGAACAGAGCCTTCAAGATCCTGTCTCGCATGCTCAGCCTCTCCACGGGGGTGGATTACTCCAGTTCCCCCGAGTCGTCGGGCAACGTCCCAGAGCCAACCGACGTGACACAGCCTCCGGTCTTCCAGTTCACACCACCACCAGGTCAGTCTTCGTTCGTAATCGTGAAGGATCATCGCCCGAACTAACTTGCACCTAGGAACTGCGTCAGCTCCTCCGGTCTCCAGGGTCGGTTTCTACCCTGCCACTGTATCCAATCTTGCGCCCTCCAGCGGCGCTGCCACCCCTTGGGGCTCATCCACAGGAGTTCCGACCGCTGGTGGCCAGACAAACGTCGATTGGCCAGGTCTTTCCAACTTCGGAACACCGGACATGGCGTCTCTCGATAATTTGGGTGGACTTCTTGACCCCGCCACCATGAACACTGACTGGGTGCGTATACCAACCAGTCTTCGACTACCGAACCCGCACCCTTGCTGGTTGCTGACACTGTGGTTTTCAGGCGTTGTGGGATAATCAGATCCAGAACTCGAGCGCGGATATGCTGCAGATACCGTGGAACGACTTCTTTCAAGGAGGAAACACCGGGCTTTAAGGACTGTGTTTGGACGGCGTTACGGCTTGGCTTGTGAGGCGGGGACTTTACGACTGTTGACGATATTCCCACACATTTAAGAGCGCTTACTCGACTCAGTGATACCATTGTAGACTCTCCCACAATACGATCCCATTGGACTGCGCCGTTGCGCCTGTATCATCCATCTGCAGCTGTCTGACCCCCAACCGCCCGCCCTTGCAGGGTCGAGTCCCTCCCAAATTACGCACAGTAAGACGGCTTGCGTACCCGTCCAAGCTCCAGGCACCACACTTTGGGCTGCCGGAGCCCCTGGGACTCTCGTATTGGGAGTCGCGGCCGCAATCCCCGCCGAGGCTCAGCTGGCATGGCCTACAGAGGCGGCAGTCCCTGAAAGTACTGATTGGTCGGCGCAAGCGAACCTCCGTGATTGGAGCACCATTACGGCGGTAGAAACTGACAGCTGGTAGGGCTGCATGGCAATCACCTGCATACACTAGAATCTGACGGAGACAGCAAGGCCGGACGTCCTTCTGCCATTAGTCAGGAGGATCGCTAAGGGATACCATCTTCGACTCGCCCAGGTCTATCAGGGGAGCTGGGGTGAGAAAAGCTCGCGATTTCATGACGTAGGAGGACAGCCGTTCCATGCTGACTGAGAGTCAGAGAGTTGCCAAGCCGCATCCATGCGACAGAAGCCGGAGGAACCAGCCCGGCGATAATGTCTCCTGCTCGGGATCCGGGGCTGGTTCGGGGGGCTGAAAAGTAGACAACCACGCCGTGGAAGATCCACGGATGCACTGCCTTTGCCTTTGTGACCTTTTTTCCCCCTTGATGATCTGCGTTGGGGTATGTCTGTCGTATTCCGGGTGCAATCATAGTGAGGGCCGGTACGAGTGCGTCGAGGGGAGAGAAGAATGGCTATAAGAAGGGCCGCTTCGACCGTGGGAGCTGTGAACCTGGGAGATATGATGAGCACGGAGACAGGAAAAGACCACATTGACTTACCCAGGCAGAAACATCCAAGACCAGCAGACCAGGGGTAAGAATCATCAGCGGCCATGACGTCCTCCTCTTCCCAACAACCCTCCTCCCTCTCCTCCATCTCCTCTCTCTACCGCCTCTTCACCCTCGACGATGCCCTTGCCGAGCCCCAAGAGCTCGTCCTCGACCCGGCCTCTTCCCTCATCTACGCCGCTCAGCGCTGCCGCCAGGGTCACAGCCAGGCCCCTGTCGAGTGGTCCAGCGATGTCGCCGTGGTCGATGCCGACGCCACCAGTCCCAGCGCGGGTAGTGTCGTCGCGGTAATCGATATAAGTCCCTGTGCGGGCCCCCATGCCATGCAGCTCGACCAGGCTGCAGGCCTGCTTCACGTCGAGGTGGAAACTGATGGCCAAGGTGCCCGGGGGACGCTAAGCGTCGACCTAGCGACCAGGAGTGTGGTGCAGTTCGTCCCGGGTGGTAGTGGTGGCTCGCACGGGGTTTCGTCGTCGGCGTCATCGAGGAGGAACGGCGGTCGTGAGGCGGCGGAGGCCCAGGTCGCGGGCGGGCTGGCGGACTTCGTCGCCGAGGTGGACCTCGTCAGCGGGCGGGTGCTGCGGCGAGTGCAGGTGCCGAGCAGCGAGAGGAGGCGGGCAGGGAGCGAGAGACACATCGCGTTCTCGGCTCCGGCGATTCAGTTCGCGAGATATATCGGTGACCAAGGACCTCAGGTGCTGGACGTAGAGAGGGACCTGGTGGTTTATGTATTGAGGGAGGTGTTGGGGGTGCAGATGCTGTATGTTTGCTCAAGGAGTGTGCTACTTACTTAGATGAGGCGTGAGAGAAATATTGCAGACAGAAGAGACCACGAGAGGCACAGAAAGATGCATATCTTAGGAAATGCAAGTGGAATAGAAGTGAGATGTTTGGCGACGGATGTACTGAGGCATGGAAGATGGTCAGGGCGAAATTCCTAGGGAGGACGCAGGAGGAACCAATGAAAGAATGCCGACAGCAAGGCTATCATCTGCATTAATCTTGCCTCATTTTCACTGATAAGCTCGTCTTTACAGGGGCTTGCGGAGGCATGTTCGCACAAAAAGGCTGCCCGAGGGAAACCGGAAGTCTGAGTGGATCGGGTTCACGAATCGTGACTTGGACAATAGCAACTTCCCAGTGGCTATTAGACTTCTCTGACTTGATCTACTGAATCTGCTATGCACATCAAGTTCGACAAGGACAGACCCTTTGTTAGCTCTACCAACGAGTCCCCTGGCTAGACAGTGGTTGATTCAGCAGGCGATATGGACAAGCATA
The DNA here is from genome assembly GCA_030052745.1 of Pleurostoma richardsiae. Lineage (NCBI taxonomy): Eukaryota > Fungi > Ascomycota > Sordariomycetes > Calosphaeriales > Pleurostomataceae > Pleurostoma > Pleurostoma richardsiae. The sequence goes on from JANBVO010000050.1 coordinate 141,606, forward strand.
ATAGCTGATATCGTCAGAATCCAATCCACTTGCAAAACTGCGCCGCGCTCAGGCAAAGCACATGCAGCCTAGAGCTAGACTGGCCTGATTCAGCTTCTTGCTCACCAGCAGGAAGGTACAGAGATGATCTTGATACTGTTCCTTAGGCATCGCGGCGCCACATCCGCTGTCGACATGTCCGTGAGTCTCTTGCGGTGTGGCCAAGCACAACAGACCCATCGGCTATTGACTCCACTTGCCGTGTTTACTTAGGTTTAAGAGATTCGCTTCGACCCGAAACCCTCGAGATCTCGTCGGCCAGTCAAGCAGGAATGGTATCGGCTGGTGGAGACGATTTTGACATACTCAGCAGCAACATCGGGCGTTGATATTGACCGTGTCTGCCGAATTTGAACGGTGCCCCTCGAAATATGGTACCCTTTAGGAGTCCCAAGGTTTCGAAAACGCGATGCATCTCTGTCCAGCGCCTACAGTAGGTGAGCCCACGCAGCCGTGAATTCGGGGGAAAACCAATCCCTTCCACATTTTTCCCCTACCGTCAGGCGCATATTGAAATGCTCTTTTCCCTTTCAGGAGAAAATGCTAAATGTTCAGATGAAGTAGTTCTTCAATATAGGCCCGGCCATTATTGGTGTTCAGCTTGACCTGTCGACTTCAGCAGCTCGGTATGTGGGCACGGAAGCCGATGAATCCTGAAATTCCCCGGGGAAAGCGGTCTCTGATCATTGGACTCGTTGCCGACATTTATCGGCTTGTGGTATTATGGGGAGAAAGACGAATACAAATTTCTGTCGATCATGTCCATTTGAAAAGAAGCTTCACATCTCTCATCGTAGTACAAGGCGCAGGCTCCAGAGCTCTCTCCATGACGCCGCATTTCTTGTGCTAAACGCATCACAACTGATCCACAATCTTGTCAACAAGATGACTACGAACGCATCCAGGGAGCAGGCAGAGGGCACGGCCAAAGGCGTGTCGACTCTTGGCCACATCCGCCTTCGCGATGAGTCCAACCGGATCATTCTCACGCCGACGCCCTCTGACGACCCCAAAGACCCTCTCAATTGGCAAGTTGTTGCGCTCGCTGTGAATGAAGCAACGCCTGATATGTGGACATTAGGCCGAGAGTCTTCAAGCTCTACACTGCTGTCGCGGTGTGCCTTGCGATGATTCTTTGCAACTTCTTAGGTGCGTGTTGCGTCGATGGAACAGCCCTGACACACCTCTGCCTGGTTTACTGAGATGTTTCAGCTGCTGGCCCTACTCTTGCAATCCTGCAAACAGCCCAAGACTTCTTCCCAAATTGGAAGGTGACTGGAATGGCTGGTCCCATCGCCAAAACGGCATATTTCTTCAACTGCACTGCGCTGTTTCAGGGACTTGGCAACCTCATCTGGATGCCACTGATCAACAAGTATGGACGCCGTCCCGTCTACGTTACCTCCTTCACCATCTATACGATTACCGCTGTATGGTGTGCTGTGGCGAAACAATACGCAAACTTCCTCGTCGCACGCATCGTCATGGGCATCGCCGCAGGAGCCGGGGAATGTCTCGCCCCGGTCACGATCGCCGATATCTTCTTTCTGCACGAAAGAGGTGCTCTTACAGCGTAAGTCAATTGCTGGCTCAAGTCTGACTGTCCAAGCTTGACGTGTCTCTCAGGATGTACAATGCGTCTCTGAACCTCGGCGTCGCCATCGGTGCCATCGTCGACGGCTTCATTGTCAAGGATCACCCTTGGCGGTATATCTACTACGTTGCTATTGCGCTTATAGGCGCTGTTACCTTGCTTGTTTACTTCACCTTCCCAGAGACCGCGTATAATCGCAGCCCCGACACACACGGCATCTCCACCACACTGCATGCAGAGTCCGGAGCCTACCACAAGAAGGTTGCCGACGAAGAAGGGGAGGTACGATATGTCGAGATGGCGCCGAGTCGCCACGCTAAGGCTAGTGAGTACCTGGGACAGGGCCTGAAGCTCTGGCATGGGACCTTCACAGAGGAGACGATTTGGGACATGACAATCCGACCTGTGCTTTTGCTTGCACTACCTCCCGTGCTCTGGGCTACTTTGGTGATGTCAGTGACAATTGGGTTCATTACGGCTATAACGTCCAATGTGTCACCGGCATTCTCTGACACCTACGGATTCGAAGCATGGCAGTCTGGCCTGTGTTTCTTTGCTGCCGTTATTGGTGCTCTTCTGGGCATCTTCTTTGGCGGACACTTGTCGGACTGGGTTGCTGACTATTTCACGCGTCGCAACGGCGGCGTTCGCGAGCCGGAAATGCGTCTCCCTGCGATCATGATCAGCGTCATCACCGGGCCGCTGTCACTGGTCCTCTACGGGGTTGGCATCAACAACAAGCTGCATTGGATGGTGCCTACACTTGGTATTGGTCTAAGTACGAATCCTAATTTCCCGTTTGGCGAGACATATCATGGCTAACGTGGAAATTCTGACAGTCAACTTCAGCATCACGCAGGCGACAAACGTGTCTCTGGTCTACACTATCGATAGTTATCGTCCCATTGCCGGCGAGATTGTCGTGACGCAGCTAGCCTTCAAGTCGGCCTTTGGCTTCCTACTTGGTTTCTACACGAATCCATGGGTCGACAAGCATGGATACGGCGTCGCATACGGCGAGATGGCCGCCATCTGCGGCGGTGTGCTTGTGTTCTGGATCCCCCTGTATTTCTGGGGCAAGATTCTTCGCCAGAAGACCTTGGGATGGAAGATCATGAAGCATGCACGCTGGGATGTCGACAGAGAAGTTGGTGAGTAAGGCGACGACGGGAAGAGACTCTGCTCTTGGGTTGTGAGATTCGTTCGGTCGTCACTCAAGAAGCTAGTTTGAATGAAGTGTAAACACCGATCTAAGGAGACGGTGTAATGACCGACCTGAGAACTTGTCGGGGTCCGTCTTCAAGGCAGTCACTGTCTAGCTATACAGTCATTTCTGCAGAGAATCGAGTCTGTCCTAATTACCGGCTGTTTAGTTCGTGACATTGTCCCTCCACCATTATTGTCTAGCCAGCACGTCTTTCGTAGGAGACCCCGTCATCACATTACAACAGGCAGCACCTTATGATGTTAGAAGCAGTGACTGGGCGTGATGACAGGCAATGGAGCAGCACCTGGACGAGGCTGTAATGTCCTCTTTCCCAGATCTATTGCCGATCTCGTTGTATCACCCAATACCGAACCCAGCTACTTCCCCAGATCCCTACCCCAGATTAGGGACGCGTAATCTGGGGCCAACCCCGCAATGAGATCTCGTGGAGCCGAATTAGACGACCCGGTCAACTTGAATTGGCCCAGATTTGAGGCCTGTATCTTGCGGAGGAGGATCCGAGTGGGGCACGAACAGCTCTATCCTCTTCGCTTGACAAGTCCATCTCCACATCCCGAACCATGTTGACGACTTCAGCAAAACAGACACTGACCTATAGCAAGACTACAAATACAGCCTGTCTCTGGCTGAGAACGATGTGGCGAAGTCCTGAAACACACAGGCGAGGTGGATTGTCCGTATCTCCTCAGACTATTGGCCAACGAGGAAGGTGTGCACCATGTTCAACACCCTCCCTCTTGGGCTGATTGCCCTTCCTGCGTTGGCATTGGCTAGTCTCACAGTCGACGACCCCTCGGATGTCATTCTAGTGGATGCCTGGGCCGCAGACAATGCGATTGTTCCAGACTATAATGTCCCCTTCATCAGCCAGCAGCCTTCCGATCGTGAGTACAATATATCTGCTGAAGGATTAACTGCAAGAAGCGAATTTAGCTGATTTGTCTTCGGTGCAGTCCTTGCAGCTTACTATTACACTAATGGAACAACGTCTCTTGACCATGCTTCTTTCTCTGTCGACGAGAACGACACAAGTGTCATTGCTGTGGCTGATGGGTCTTCTCTGAATCTCTCTTACGTAGACATTCTGAAGTACGGCTACTCGAGCAATCTCTTGCAAGCAAGCTTCTATGGGTTCAATGCAGCAGTCAACATTGTGAGACGTGCCAACTCCTATACACGCAGCACCAAGAACAGAATTGCTGACCGTTATATTTCTTAGGCCAATGCATCAACGGCCTCCCTAGATCATGTCAATATCACTGTTCATAATGGAGCCGCCAACGTCTATGCCTACGGCACTGATACTGTGGTGTATGTCGACAACAGCTGGCTCTACAGCAGTGGTCCCGTCTCGCACGGACTCTACGCCTCCGGGAACGGCACAATCATCGGGAGAAACATCCAACAATTCTCGGGAGGGAGGCGCTCTTCTTCTTTCTCTGGAGACTCGCCGGCAGGGACGGTCATGATATATGACTCTATCGCACATAGCGCCGGGATTGGTTCAGCCACATTCTACGCACTGGGAACCATCTACGCTGAGAATGTCCTGTCCCGCTCCGACAATGGGCCTGTCGTCTTCATGGATGGCAACCAAAATGCCACTCTTGTCAACTGCGATGCAACTGCAGGTCTTCTGGGTGGGGTTGCACTTTTCAGCTCTGCAATCAGGACATCAGGCGCAAGCCTCAAGCTCAAGGACTCCAAGATCACGACGCTCGGCTCCACCATGCCTGGCTTGTGGTTCGGCAACATCATCATCAACGTCGTAATCGACAGCAGCCAGCTGAACACGGCGTCTGGGATTCTCGTGGTGGCGAACTACTCCCAGATCACCCAGGACTTCGACTACTATGCCTCTTACACGGACAACAACGACCTCCAGCCGGCCGAAGTCTTCGTGACGGTCAAGGAGTCCGACCTGACAGGCGATTTGGTTGCGTACAACTCCAGCTACATATCCTGGTCGCTCACGGAATACAGCACGTGGACCGGGGCCGCTTGGTCTGGATATGGAGATGCGTGCTTCGATGTTACACTGGATAAGACCAGCAACTGGACCTTGACACGCACCAGTATCGTGCAGAATCTGACCGATGCGGACTCTAGTCTCTCCAACATCAAGGGTAATGGCTTCACTCTGTACTACAATGCGAGTGCTGCGTCAAGTAGCTGGCTGGGAGGTAAGACTGTCGCCTTATCAGGGGGCGGATATGCAAAGCCCATCGGCAGCAGCTGCAGCTAGGATATTCGCACAACTTGTGTGACCACACAGAAGTTCGGCGACTAATATTCTTATAATGTTCATAGTTAATAGCGGTATATGGGCCGAAGAGGCCAGAAATCATGAAACGTGGTATTCTCGAAGTCGTTGCGCAGAGCCACTGAAGTCATGTCTCTACTAAATACAGGGCCGGCAAGTTACACCTCGATCCGTAGCCAATACGTTCAAAGCAGGAATGTTTATAGTTCAGCTTGCCTACTGGTTTTTCATAAATGAAAGCATGAAATGCATCTTGCAAGGTGTAGTGCAGCGACGACGAAGGGTCGTTAATGCTATTGCTGAAAGGCCACTGTTGTAGTTCGCCTCATGGCCCCTTGAAGCGCGTTAACCTTCTTGAAAAACTGAGTCGACATAGATATTGCAATCGGTGTAGTTCCTCAATAATTACTAGAAAGGCTGCATTTCGAGTCTAGCGCTTCAGGTTATCAGTTAGCTCAGTTCCCCGGGAAGTCATGTGTCATCAAACGCTTATGAAGTTGTTGTTGGACGAGTGATGAGTCGAAGGGTAGGTGGACAGGTGGCTGTGAACAGTAAAGGTCGGCAGCATAGAGGTTCTTGGTATCTCGATAAGTCGGCAATCAAATATTTGCCATATTACCGACCTTGTAGAGTGAAGGCGTCTTTGTTGGTAGCTTGATGAGCTCAACGACAAGCTCCTAACAAGAGAAAGGAAATTTTGCACCGCTATCTTGGGCATTGATGCCGAACTGGATTGTAGTGGATGCTGGAAGGAGAGCTGACCAGCACAGGTTAAGTTTCAAGTTAATAGAGCGACATTGTATGGTCTCTCGCTACCGTGATATAAAGTGATATCCAGTCCCAGGCCCGTCTCGAGTATCATGCAATGTTGCCTCACCACCAGCTCAATGGTGCTTGACCTTGCTTTCAGCCGTACCTCACCCTGTGCTAAGATGCCACCTAAATTCACTTGCTGGCACGCCGAAAAGCTTCCGAGCACCTTCTGGAAGCTTTGCACACTTCTAATTTCCTAGTAAAAAGTACATGTTTAATCTCAGCCACCAAAGAGTGATTGCAAACTTTCACCACCGACAACCTTCGGCGCCTCGGCGGCAATCATCATCAGACTTCCTCGAGCGCCCCTCTCAAGAGCCATGGCGTCCCCTGTCAACGACACGAGCAAGCCGACTGAGATCGCTTGCTCCAATAGATTCTGCTGGACTCTGGTCACTGCTACTGGCGCCCAGGGCAGCGTTGTGGTTTGCCCCAAATGCTACACCAACACCTGTATTTTCTGCGGCTCTCCTGCTCACAAAGGCCCCTGCCCACCCTACAACATCCCGCGAGTAGAACTGCTTCCGGCCAACCTGCCATCCTTCAGAACCTGCTACAACTGCAAAGTCACCATGTCCGTCTCTGGATATCTCGACAAGCCCGCCGAGTTCGTTCCACTTCCTCCCTCTGCACCTTACAATTCGAAACTGAAGTGCGCTAACCTCTGTTTTTCCTCCTCCCAGCTGTGGCTGCGGCGCCATCATCTGTGACAAGTGCGGCGGCAAGTGGGAGCACTGCCCTTGTCCCAAGCTCGGCGACGACAAGGAGAAGATGCCGGAGCTCATGTCCGACTCGACTACGGCTACTACGAGCAAGGACAAGGACGACGACAAGGAGAAGAAGCCTGCGGAGACCACCGACGCCACCACCGAGACCTCGGATGGATGCGCTGAGAAGATCTTCTCGCCTCGCTGGGGCACTGTCTGGGCCGGCTGCGGCGTCTGCGGTTCGCGCAACGTGAACTGCGTCTGCTGCGAATGCCAGAAGTACCTGTGCAAGGAATGCCGCAAGCTTGAGAAGCACTAGACGGCTGCTGGAACGTTCGAGTCTCGGCCCGCTTTCGGGAAAGGGTTGAGTCTATGAGTTACGGAGGAAGTTCACTGTGGTGGGGATTGCTATGGAGGATGTTGCTAGATTAATTCCTCGACGAAACGTTTCCCTGCCACTTAATACGCCAGATTCTCGGCGTGTCGCCTGTGGAATACTCGCTCGTGATGTCTGCATTGATTCTCCTCACATCCTGGGTTCTTCGACGAGATCTAAGTGCTACACCATCGTATGAAGAACGATACACCCTGTGTAGGCAGAGAAACCCGCTCTCTCGCATGAAATGCCCTCTCGCCGCCCAGAATTCAGCCCTTGATGATGTAGTTTGAAATATGACGTTGCCTGAGTGGCAAGTAGCGATACACACCTTGACCGGAGAGGTTAATAAACGCAATGACAGGACAGTTGCATAAGGCAGCCTTTTGCGGAGTGTGTCCTCTGGTCGACCGTATTCCACCGTGGTGAGTGCCAGGCAGACACAGGTATTGGCCACACACCGGTTCGCGGGTCTCGGCGTCTGTGGGGAAAAGCGAACGTCATCTCGTCCATCCACGCTCATCAAACCCAACGTCGCTTTCCCGACTCCAGGTGAAGCCGCCATTCTGAGGATGCCAGCTCCGGCCCTCCCAGACCGGGATTCTAGCAGGTCGGGTCGACTCCACAGGGCCCTTCGGCCCGTCAAGGAATCGCGCTTTCTTGGCTATATCTCGCGAGCTCTCCGCGCCGCCGCGTATCCGCTGCAGGGCATCTGGTACTTCCTCCGCCATCCCGCCTTCTACCCACTGTTCTTAGGACGGCTGCTGCCGCTGTCACTGATTTCGTTTCTGGTCTACTTCATCCTCTTCACCTTCACCTTCTTGCCTCAATATGCTTTCCTAGCGATCTTCCAGGGCTGGGGCGCGTGGCTCAACGCGGTGGTGCTCGTCCTCGGCGAGGGCTTGGTAATTATCCAGGGCCTGTTCGAGGGCTTCTTTGTGGACGAGTGCAGAGTAGATGTCTTTGATGTACGTCTGTTCCTGCAGTATTACCTACTTGCCGGTGCCGCTAATGTAGATACAATCCAGGCCACGCTACTCTACCACTCCCTCCCCGACCTCGTCGCGCCGCAGCGCCTTCTCTTCCCGGACGCCGCTCCTAATGCCGTCAAGATGCTCGGCAAGCCAACCTCGCGTGCCGAGTTCCAACCGTGGAGCCTGAAGCAAATCGTCGAGCTCATCGTCTTCCTGCCGCTCAACCTCGTCCCCTACGTCGGCACGCCTGCCTTTATCCTGATCACAGGCTCCCGCCTCGGCAAGCTGTCGCACTACAGGTGGTACCAGCTGCGGGGCCTAGACCGGAAACAGAGGAAGCGAGAGATCAAGGCGCGATCGTGGGAGTATCTGTGGTTCGGCACGGTGGCGATGGTGCTGGAGCTGATACCCATCCTGAGCTTTTTCTTCCTGCTGACGACCGCGGCGGGGAGCGCGCTGTGGGTGTGCAAGATGGAGCAAGAGAGGAGAACTGCCGAGGCGGCTGTGCAGGCGACGAGGGATGGGCAGACGGGGATGGGTATACCGGCGGGGGACCGCGTGCATGAGACGGCGGCGACGGAGGACGAGGCGCCTCCCCCGTATTCCGATGAACCACCAGTATAGAGCACGTCCAAGCCGGAACAGTATGTGTTTTCCTGTCAGTCTTACGCTTCCTTACCCTGTGACGAATATCCATAATTATTGAAGTTCTGCCAGTGCTATCTTGTCTGCTTCGTCCTATGGTACATTGTGAGGCGCAGCACAGGTTCCATTGTGCGTCTTCTCCCAAGTCTTGTATATGTCAAGGTGTACTGTAGCGGCCATGTCTACGCTTTCGGCACGCTCGACCTACATTGAAGGCCAACACTGAGAGCGCGCAGTGGCGCGAGGATCTTGACGAGATGAAGGCTGTAGTGGGCACGTCGGTATGACAGCTTGGGCTCGTGTCGAGGGCGAGCGTGATGTAGGACATGTACCTGCTGGTAGCCAATGGCACGCCGACATACCTTGCGTTACTGCTCTTTCGCCTTGCGGGCCAGTCTCAAGGAGGGAGAGCACGTGTGCGCGGCTGGCGCCCGGAATTTGATGGCAGGCTCGCAAATATGAGGTACGTACCCTCACGGTGTGCCGTGAGACGTGGAGGAAATGGGAAGGAGCGGAGGGAACGTCGACATCGAGGGGCACCATGACCCAAAGTCGACTTCATGAGTGAGGCATATCTGACGGGGTCCTGACCATGCAAGGAAACTGCATTTGGTACAATATGGTCGAGTACCCGCTTGGGGGAGGTACATCGGTTTGGTACGCGCGAGCGCCTCGTCGGTGACATTGCGACAGAAGAGAGGGCAGCCTCGACTGGAGGTCGCTCCTTCCCTCCTGAGCACCTGCCTGCCCAACGCCAGAGATGAAGGCGCGACACTGCGGTCGCTCTGAGTTCCTCTCACCTTGGGAGAAATTTCCTCCCTCTTCCATCCCTCCTGCGCCTCTTTTCCTCTTCATCACGACTCCCTCCCATCTGTTCTGTCGCCACTCTCTCTCTCTCTCTCTCTCTGTATCGTCACTCGTTTACCGAAGAGGGCAGCAGCAACAGCATCACCGCCACCACATCTTCACACTCGTCACTCGTTACCCAGGCGCTCTTTCGAAGGATTTTTCATCCTCTGCCGCGACGCTGTGTTGTTTCTTTGTCCCAAGCAGGCGCGTTTTGTTTCGCTCCATCTCCTTCTCGAACCCAAGACAAGATGCGATATCGCGTACCCTCCGGAGTCATCGCGGCCATCGGCCTGCTGTCTCGCGCATCCGCCGTGCCTGTCGAGTAAACCTCTCCGCGACGCTGCCCCTTCATCCTACACACTCCCTAAAAACCATCCTCTAGCACTGCAGACGCTAACCACGGCGGCCGCAGTCTTTCCAGCGGGACCTGCATCGGCAATGGCACGACAACTGCAACCACAACTGTCTTCATCACAGTCCTGCCTATCCCGGCTCCCACTGTCACTCTGGCGACCATTCTTAATAGTGTCATGACTACCGAGACTGTTGCTGCTACGACGGTTACCGTGTCTTCTGGTCCAGGGTCTTGCTCACTTTCCTCTTTCTTCGCCGACACGGGCCACTCTTCACCCCTGACCACAATTTCCACTCCTGGTCTGTATCCCATATCCGTTCAAAGTGTCTCCCAATCTTTGTCATCGCCTGCGGTTCCCGGATACGACACTCCTTCAGCGCAATTGGTGGGCTTGTCAGTAGGCGCAGTGCTAGGCTCTCCGAGTTCCAGTCCCGCAACCACCACAGCGCCCTCTGGTGTGGTCACTACCTTGACCGTTACTGTTCCTAGCGGTCCAGGTCGTCCACCCGAAACCCTCACGGTACTAGGCACTGTTCCAGTCTCTGCACCTATTGAGCTGTCAAGCTACGACTCACGGGCGCCGACACTCCTGAAAACCCTAGCCACAGCTACTGTGATCCCGACTCCAGCTGTAACCCCAAGACCAGTCGTGACGGTCACATTCACTCCTTCGGCCTCGAGTCCGGCGTCAGTATCAGGGAGTGGGGCCTCCGGCAGCCAGGTCGTGCTCACGTACACCGTCCCGGAAGGTTATGGCCATCCTTCCACGGTCATCACTCTGACTACTAAGCTGTCCGCATCTCAGACTGCAGCCGTCGAGGAAACCACTTCAACGACGATTGCCATCACCACCACGCGCACCTTGACGATCCCGGGAGGTTCTGCGGCCACCACTGTGACCTATACCATCCTGCCACTGACTCCCTCTCCCTATGCCGAGTCGACGTCAGGAGCACTCTCCGAGGGGACCGCTAGCACAATGCCCACCGCAATCACGGAAGGCACAACGCCACAGGTGACCGCAGTGACCATCTGGCCGACTTCTGGGTCTGGCTCGCTGCTGGAAACCATAGGCGGGAGTGTCTCGAGCTCCCTGAGCTTCGTCACAGTCACTGTCCCTCCGCCTGTTTCGACGCTCGGGCCGGGTTACACCAAGACGATCACTGTTTTCCCAGGTGTATCTCCCTATGGTAGTCCGACTCCTACCACTACGTCATGCACGACATCGTCCACTGTCCCTATCGGGCTGACCCTCTCGTCTGGGCTGATTCCTGGGGCAACATCGGTATTTACCTTGTCAGCTCTTCCTACCTCCGTAAGTTAGCCTTCCTCGCCTTCCTTCTTTCGAACCTTGTCACTGACAATGAAGCCCAGACTCTCGGTAATTCGAGCTTGACAACACAGCCTGGGAACAGCTCAGCCCAATTTGTGAGCAGTACCACAGCTTCGGCGCCACCTGGTATCAGTACAACCAGCAATCCCTTCTCCCCTGGTCCATACGTGTTCCCCACAAGCCTCCTCTCTTCCGGTGTTGTTACTTTCCCGGGATCTGCACCGCTTACACCCTCAGGCACCGCTTTTGCAAGCAGTCTAACGGCGCCGTTCGCGAACTCTTCAGTGGCTGCAACACCGCCAGCAATCTCTAGCACTGCTGTTCCTGGCATTGTTTCTAGTGCCACTGCACCTTTTCCTGTTTTAAGCACTTCTGGCGAGGGACCGATCGCGACGAGTGTCGGCAGTGGCACGTTCTCTGTCATTCCTGTCTCGAGCATTATTCTGCCGCTCAACTCCACGACCTTGGCATTTCCTATCCCGACAACCAACTTGACCATTTTCCCGCCCACAGACACGGAGACATTCATCTTCCCAAGCCCAACACCTAGCGGTCTCAACGCATCTGCTACTGAAGCGGAGAGCGGTGTATTGTCCACTGCAACTGCTAGTGCCACGTTGCCCACCTTATCAATCAATGGGACTCTTCCACCCTTGACGATCAATGGAACACTACCAACTTTGTCCGGGCCACTCCCGTCACCCACGGGAACTGTGAACACTTCACTACCTTTCACTGCCACCATTGGACCATTGCCTATCTCATCTGTAAATGCGACGATGCCTGGGCCAACACTGAATGGCACACTACCCGTCAGTTCGAGTCTTGCAGTATTGCCGACGCCGACTTCGTTCAATGGGACAGCCGCTCCATCACCTACTGTTGTCCCTCCTTCCTCTGGGAATGGGACTCTTCCGGCATCGACTTCTGCCAACCTGACTATTCCAGCTACTCCCGCTCCCGCAAACGCAACATCCGCAACAGGTGCAGTAAGCGGGACAAGCCTTCCTTTGTCGGTCACTGCGCAAAGCACGATGCCGCTACCAACAGCATCCCTTAACGGCACTGCCTCTGCCATGTCCTCGTCTTCCTGGTCTCGTCCAGGAGCAAGTGCACCGTTCAACTCAACCCTCATCTCGACTCTGGCGGGCGCGACGAATGTCTCGACAATTGCACCGGGACCAACAGGGTTCAACACATCACTAACGGCGACGATGTCGGCGATGCCGTTGCCTACTTCTGTCACCTCGTCCCCAGGCAATGCGACTCAGACAGCTACTGCCGCGCTGTCGCTGGGTGCCAGCAATTCAAGTGCTCCCGCGGTTCCAAGTCAAACAAGCGTTGCTCCATCACCTGTCAACTCGACACTGCCTAACTCTGTGAGCCAGGGTCCCCCCGCTCAAACTGCTCCGAGCCCGTCCGCTCCGGCTCCGACCCCGACTCTATCTGGTCAGAGCGCTCCAGGACAAACAGCTCCGACTCAGTCTTTGGGGCCATCCATTCCAACTCTAGGTCTATCAACCTTAGGCCAGTCGGCTTCTGGTCAGTCAGCTCCAGGACTGTCCGCTCCCGGTCAGTCAGCTCCAGGGCAATCTGCACCTGGTCAGTCGGCTCCAAGCCCACCGAGTTCTAACCAGCCAGCGCCTACTCAATCACCACCAGGTCAGACAGCACCAGGTCAGACAGCTCCTGGTCAGACAGCTCCTGGTCAGACAGCTCCTGGCCAAACGGCGTCGGGCCAGACAGCACCGGGTCAGACAGCACCAGGTCAGACTGCACCGGGTCAGACTGCACCGGGTCAGACAGCGCCTGGGCAAACGGCTCCTGGTCAGACAGCACCAGGGCAGACGGCTCCGGGACAGACGGCTCCCGGGCAGACTGCACCAGGGCAGACAGCACTTGGTCAAGGACCATCTGACCCTGTCCAATCCGCTCCAGGACCTGTCCAGACAGCTCCCGGCCAGGCCGCCCCAGGCCTTGGGCAGTCTCGAAGCCAGTCGGCCGCTACATCAATGTCTAGTATGGCGGCCTCCGATGCATCTTGTGGCAATCCCAACGACCGCAGCACGTTCAAGTTCACTGTAAGTCTTTCCACATATCTAGATGTCGATGATATCTAAGTCATGCCTCAGTTTGACGACCTCCCTCCGGTCGGAGTGACCGCGGACGCGGATCCCGAGTCTCCATCCACCATTCCGATGTCCAATCCTTACCATAGGTTCCAGTGGTCTGCGGGATTCTCAGTCCTGTCTGCGCCATCGAAACATTCTTCAGATCTTATGCTGGAGTTCGACCCGCTATCTCTCGGAAACCCGTCCGCCCCCGATGCAGCGCAAGTGGGAGTCGGCCTGTGGAGTGCGACTTCATGCTTCCGTTTCGACTTCCACCGCATGTCTGTCGGTTGCATGTCGAATGGACAGAACTGTGTATTCAATGTCACCGGAGTCAACACCGATATTGACACCGGCATATCATCTGCCGCCACGTCGCAGACGTTCACCGTACCAGGCTGCCCCAGTTACCAGGCTTGCACACTCACACGTATCACCGCGGACGAATCATCAGGATTGACCAATCTCACTTCAATCCTTATTGATGTCAAGGCCGATGGACAACCCAAGAAGTGGTGGGCTGATGACATGCAGCTTGCCTGGACAGACGCTGGATGTGATGCTGCTGTATGTCGGTCGAAGGTCCGCGATTCTGTTGCGAAGCGAGCTCGGTGGGCCGTTCCAGGGAAGCCGGCTGGTATTACCTCCCGCCTCACCCGATTTGTTGATGCTTTCTACTAGGCTCGCACTCTGTACGGAGTGTTCCTGCCGCCATCTCGTGGGTTGCAAACTTTTCTGTATCTCACATGCTCCTATCTTACTACTGTCTTTCAACGGCTCGCTCTTGGTGTTTTGGAGCCGCCCCGAGGCGCCGTTCACATTTTCTCCAGGCCGTGGAGACCAGCAAGCCATACTACGGCGTCATGTATCTTGGGAGAAATGGCGGGAGGTCATGATGGAGGTACGGGACATGAGGTTCCGATCCAGGCATTTTCGGCGCTGGTAGAATCTCTGCTTGTACATTTGCTTCTGATGGGTGGGAACACGTGCGATAGGAGTTGTAACTGCTGAATCCTCGCCCCCAATAGTTATGTTCAAGCAGCGTCCATGCCCCCTAAACTCGATTGTGAACCCACAGCGGCAGAGCACGAGATAATGTATGTCGGTCTCCCGTGTCCATCGCGGCGGCGTCCCGAGCGGGCGACACGGATCGGTGGCCCGCCCGACAAGTCATGCACTCCGCAGCGGAGATCTGCGTGGATAAGGAGGGCAGACCTGGAAGCCCGAAGCAAAGGCCGAGGTCGGGCGGGGGGGGGGGGCTGACAGCGCCTTGCGCAATGCAGAACCCCGCGCGCCCTGTTCGGCTGGAGATTAGCCGCCCCTCCTCTCTCGGCCGGTGACTATGGTCCGCCCTTCGGGAATAACTTCGCCATGCTCTTTTCCAACCAACAGTTCTCCTCAATGCAGCCCTCCCTCCGCATTTCCACATGCCAGCAGGCACATTGACTGCTCCCCGTTGGGCACCTTTGGGGCCCCTTAGCGGAGAAACATTTTCTCCCAGCTTACAATTAATAATGGGAATGCTCTAACAAGCTGCTTCCCCGTGCGAGTGGGGGACGAGACTCGCGGAATCGTGGGCGCCGGACTCGGCGCTACGAAGAGTTGGGTATGGGACGGAACCCGTAGTGCTCGGCTGGCAGCGACAGGCAAGCTATCTTGGTGCATACTTATCCGATCGGGATCCCACTCCGGTCATGATGCGAAATTGAGTCAGAAAAATGGTGACTCCTCTCCCCTTGGTGATCGTTGAGAGCGCGACTGCAGGAGCGGTGCCGTGGACTGCGAGGTCATTTCGCTGTGTTCTAGACCTGGAGATAACTGCATTTGGTTTGACCACAAGACGCAATTGAGAGGTTCGAGACTCAACAACGTGCTCGGAAGCCGGCGTGAGCTCCAATTGACCCATTGCGCCGAGTCCGTCTCTCTCGGACGTCACCATCGCTCGCTCGACGTGACCACCCGAACTGTGCCCCAATGGCCGACCACAGCTCGTCCAGTACCGACCTGGACCTGTCAAGTGACATCGAAAAGGGCAGCAGAGATGCATTCTCAGCCCGTGATGACCAGGGGGCCTTCGGATCCGTAAGAAACAGAGGCGAGGATGACATCTGCAGACATACGACGAGAAACTCGAATACCCAGCCGGTCCCTGGCATGACGGAAAAGGCCGAGGACGCCGTGGACGAGGAGAGCAGCGAAGATGGGGAGTCAACAGCAGAGCAGAGGGGCCGACTGTCAGCCATTGTCACGCGCGCATTGAGCCGGACGACGTCGAGGTCGAGCTGGAACCCTGGGCCTCCCCCTGACGGTGGCTTACAGGCGTGGACGGCAGGTGAGTTATGACGGGTCTCTTCTGCCACTGCTGCCATAAGTCTAGTGAGCGGCCATGGATGCTGATGGGTGCAAGTGCTGTGTGTCCACCTGGTCATCATGAACACCTGGTACGTCTACCCGCCCCCCAAGGGACCCTTGAGGCCTTCCCCGGCTGACCCTCCTGCTTAGGGGCTATATCAACTCCTTCGGCGTCTTCCAGACCTACTACACCTCGGCGCTCTCCCTGCCGCCCTCGACCATCTCCTGGATCGGCTCCGTGCAGGTCTTCCTCCTCTTCTTCATCGGCACCTTCACCGGCCGCCTCACCGACGCGGGCTACTTCCGGGAGGTCTTCTTTCTGGGCTCGGCCTTCCAGATCCTCGGCATCTTCGCCACCTCCGCCTGCACCGAGTACTGGCAGTTCTTCCTCGCGCAAGGCGTGTGCATGGGCTTGGGCAACGGCTGCCTCTTCTGCCCGGCCATGGCGACCGTCAGCACCTACTTCAGCACCCGCAGGTCGCTGGCCATCGGGCTCGCGGCGTGCGGGAGCGTGACGGGCGGGCTTGTATATCCTAGCATGGTGCGCCAGCTGCTGCCAAGCGTCGGGTTCCCGTGGACGATCAGGGCCATGGGGTTCATACAGCTGGCAGGGCTGGTGGTGTCCAACGTGTTCCTCAAGACGAGGATCCCGCCTCGGAGGAGCGGAGCGATCGTGGACTGGGCGGCGTTCAAGGACCTGGACTACACCTTCTATGCCGCGGGGAGCTTCTTTGTGAGTATCTCCGAACCCCCCCCCCCCCCCCTTGTTAGACTACAAAAGATGGCTTGCTTACTGACTTGTTGTTCAAGTGCTTCATGGGCGTCTACTTCGCCTTCTACTACGTCGCCTCTTTCAGCCGTGACATCATCGGCATGACCTACACCGACTCGCTCAACCTCCTGTTGGTCCTCAACGGCGTCGGCGCCGTGGGCCGCATCGTGCCCAACCACTACGCCGACCGCCTCGGCGCCATCAACGTCTTCGTGCCGGTGGCCCTGGTCGCGGGCGTCTGCCAGCTGGCCTGGATCGCCGTCGACAGCCCCGCGGGGCTGTACGTGTGGGCGTGCTTCTACGGCATCGCGGCGGGCGGGATCCAGTCGCTGTTCCCGGCGGGGCTGTCGAGCCTGACGACGGACCTGCGGCGGGCCGGGGTGCGGATGGGCATGGTGTTCACCATCAACAGCTTCGCGACGCTGACGGGGCCGCCGGTCGCGGGGGCGATCATCTCGGCGACGGAGGGGGGCAGGTACTACGGCGCGCAGGCGTTCGCGGGGTGCGTGCTGCTTGTCGGGACGGGGTTCATGGCTGCGGCGAGGGTGGCGAAGACGAGGAGGGTTGGGGGAGGGTGGAGGGCGAGGGTTTGATGCGAAGGTCGGAGGGTCTAGGATACGGAGGGGGGAAAGGGATGAAAGGAGGAGGTTCTAATATGTCTGTCCATTCACCAAGAGCATGAGTCCCGGCATTGTGCATGAGTTCGGCGCCAAGCAGGGAAAGTCAGTTAGATCATCTTGTCTGGAGATGCTATAGGCGAAAATGGCTTTGACACCTACGCTCCGAGTCAATGTGACTGTTGCCGATGAAGGATGGCAGACGGGCAATTGGAGGATGTCACCGCAGTCAATTGAGCGGCAATGTACGTGAACATAACATATATATTTCGTGAGGGCATTATAAACAACACAGCATTTCCCAAGAGCCATGTCCGATCCAGCCACGGTTTCCCACTTGTGCGATCTCATACCAGGTATCTGAAGCCCTTCTTCATCCGCAGCGCCTCATCCGCATTGTCCATGTGCTCTGCCTCAGCCGTGTGCTGCGCGACATCATCTCTCGTCTCCCATGCTACCTCGCCGGCCTCGAGCTTCTTGTTCAGGTTGGCCAAGATCATGCGGAAGGCAAAGCAGCCGACGATGGTGATGCCAAACATGGAGAGCACGATACCGTAGCTCTTACGGTAGCCGTTCTCCTTCAGGTCCCAGACGTAGCTGCCGGCGACGTTGCCCAGCTGGCTGAAGGCGTTGATCATGGCGATGGCGACGGCGCGCTTGGCGGGCGGGCGCGGGAACGACGAGGAGATCCACGAGTAGAAGACGATGAAGCCCGCGTAGGATCCGGCCTGCAGGAAGAGGGCGACGTAGCGGGCGGCGACGTTGAGGGTCGACATGCTGATGACAAAGCCGACAACGCCCATGCAGATGGGGCCGGTGATGTGCCAGAACTTCTCGCCGGTGCGGTCGGCGTGGAAGGCGTTGGCGAGCGAGAAGAGGCAGGAGAAGACCCAGGGCGGGGCGGACATGAGCAGGGTGGGCACGTAGGAGAAGCCCAGGGTGCCGGTCAGGGTGGGGAAGAAGGCGTTGAAGCTGAGGCCGACGACGTAGGCGGTCAGGGTGAGCATCATGAGGTAGATCTTGATGTCCTTGAGGGCCATCCACAGGCCGCCGAGGGCGCCCTCCTCGGCCGAGTCCTCGTCGGCCTCGCCGACGTCCTCAATCATGCGCAGCTGGGCGACCTGCAGCTCCTCCTCGGAGAAGCCGCGCGAGTTGTGCGGCAGGTCGGGCAGGATGAAGGCGGCGGAGATGGCGACGGCCATGGTGGCGGCGCCCTCGATCCAGAAGAGCCAGCGCCAGGCGGCGTGGCCGAGCGACCCCTGCATATTGGACAGGACGCCGGCGCCGATGAGGGCGGAGAAGGCGTTGGAGATGAGGTTGCCGCAGAAGAGGATGGCGTTGCGCGTCGTCAGCTCGCGGCGCGTGTACCACTTGGACAGGATGAGCAGCGCGCCGGGCAGGAAGGCCGCCTCGACGAAGCCGAGGCAGAACCGGATGGCCACCATGCCGCCGAAGCTCTTGGTCACGCCGGTCAGGGTCGAGATCAGGCCCCAGATGCACATGGCCACGGCGATGTACAGGCTGGGGCGGCTGATGCGGTTGATGAACAGGTTCGATGGGACCTGCATGAGGATGTAGCCCACGTAGAGGATGCTCAGGCACGTCGCGTACTGCGTGTCGGTCAGCCGGAGGTCGTCCTGGAGGCCCTTAAGCCGCGCCGCGGCGATGTTGTTTCGGTCCTGAGAGGGATGAGTCAGCAAGACCAGAGACGGGAGCAGACGAGGAGAGAGATGCGCATACAAGGTAGTTGAGGATGTAGATCAACACGAAGAGGCTGCACCTCAGGTCGAGCTTCCGCTTCAGGTTCTTCTCGACGCGAGTGCGGTGCTCAGGCGTCATGGCTCGCGCATTCAGCGTCCCAAAGCCGGCGGCGGGATCCTGCGACTCGAGCCGCTCATCCTGCGTCTTCTCAAGGTGCGCGCCCTGAGGGTCTGCCTTGGAAATCTCGTCGGCCATATTGTCGGGGTTTCCAATGGTGTTCCTGGCCCTCCTAGGTGGATGTCGAGAATCGGAGTCGAGGGGGGTAGAAGGGGATCAGGATAGCAGGAACAGACAGGATTGCTCCTGTGTCAGGCCATGTACCCCGTCTTATACCACTTTTCCCCGTGTGACGACATTTCTCCCTCCCCTCTTCTCTTTCCCCATGGGACGGCTCCCATAACGCGTGCGGAGACGACGTTCCCAATGGTACGTAACCGTAAACTCCGGGCTCAAATGAGGCGGGCGGTCACACTAGCCGGCGATAAGTGCCGTTGAGAAACCCGGCAGGGGACGGGCCTCAGGGCTCAAGCGGCTCGGGCGAGTCATACGCAGGCTAAGAGCGGGCGTTTCCTCGGCGCCTTGGCAATGCAGGAGCATCCGCAGTGGAGAAGCTACACCAGTAACGGCATCGTCACCGCACGCCGCTGGTTGGCAGAGCCGCAATAGAAACCAAGGCAAAAGTCGTCGATTGCAACCCTATTGGGGCGAATCCATGGGAGTCCGGCACGTCCCCTATTTAGCCGACGCAGACAAGCATCAAGGGACGGACTAGTGTAGGAGGAGCTAGAGTAGAAGAGGTCGACGGGCATCACAGGATGGTATCATGGAGATCACCGGTTCACCTCGATGCAACTGGCTGACTTGGCTAGCGGAGTAGACACCCAGATATCACGAGATGCCGTGATCTACTGTACGTGTCGCAGATCGAGCTCCGTGGTTGCAAAGCAGAGTCAAGAGAAGCTCTCCTGGACCTGGGGTGCGCTCCCCCTCTCTCCCCGTCTTCCCCGTCTTCCCCTCAACAACTCGTTCTCGGGCAGAACTCGGCGTGGGGATGCAATAGAGAAGTTAGACCGCCTCCAGGATGGATCCAGGGACCCCACGGAGGCGGTCATATGAACACAAATGGCTGTCCGGGGCGCCAGATCCGGAGATGGGGATTCCCCACGATGTGGACAGGGCGTTCCTTACCGCCCCGCTAGTGCGAAACTGCCGGGCGCCGATGTTTCGCGCGAGTTGTCGTCCGTCTTCCCCTCCCCCCCTTTGGCTTTGGGTATTCGTTCTTCCGCTTGGGGGTCAGATCGACCGCCAGAGGCAATTAAATCACGCACACCTATCCCGACTTCAGAGGCATGGACGGATGCGCGCCGTCAAAGATAAGGGAAAGTTTGAGAAAAAGAACACCGGTATGAGTTAATGATAGAAATCCCTGAAACATGCACAGTAACTGCAGATGTGACGCCACCACGTGCTACTGTCCTCGTTACTGCGGCTGAGAGTGTTGGCTGCAGATCCTTACCGATCATCCTCCCGTACCGAAACTGATAACTGTACCCTGAGGATTCTCTAGGGTCATCTCGCCCTAAATTCCCTTTATTAGCCATGGGCAAGGAACAGCACACATTAGCTGAAGGACTAGCTAACCCAAGCTCGAGTACAAACATATAACCCACCTGGCCCCCACCCCTCAAATCCGAGTCGTCTCCGGGCCTCTTTCTCCTCAGGCAGCTTTGATGTCCTGAGCTGGCAGCTTCTTTACCGGAATCTGTCGAAGCTGTGAGCTGAGGCCAAGTTGTGAGGTTGGGCTGTGGTGCAGCTCCCGAGGAGCGATTCTCTGCTAAGAGTGGATTGCGTTCAGTCTGGCCGAGTCTGTCACCACAACCGAGCAACGAATCCTTGCGCCGACACTGTCGCTAAGAGCATACCGTCCCGAAGCAGAATTCTGCCTCCTGATCTGCAAGCGCAGAAGCGCCACTGTGGCTATCCACGCCAGCCCGAGAGGCATGCCAATGCGGCGCCCAATGGCGGAAACTTTGTCAGCTCTACTGCCCGGCGAGCTTGACTGCAGCGTAGCCGTCAAAGACAGCGTGTCGATGCGTTGAGACCAACAAGGATGGGTAACCGGCTTGGTGTGGTCGACCGCTCCGAGGACCTACTTGTTGAAGTCGACATATTAGAGGCGGCGGAGTGGCTGAAAGCGCGCAGCCAATGACGTTGATGGCCACGCCGCCAAAGTTGGCTGAGGGTGCTCCGGAAAGAAATGGTCGTCATGGTGCGGTCGATATGCCGCGCCAGGTAGAGTCGTTCCCGCACCAGAGCGGGATATTGTCGCCGTCGATCCCGGAGCACAGCGGGATATGCAGACAGCCGCTCTAAGTAAGCTGCGGCCATTCTGTCAGCCTCCCCTCTGTACGGTGACTCTTTTTCTGTGGTGACGCCTCAGAGAGAACAAAGCAGCCTTGGAAATGGGAGCAGACCATGTCACTGGGGGCCTACCAGGCTCTGTTGATGCAGCCGTGGATGGTCAAGTCGTCGTTCCCTCCGGCGATGAGGCAGAAATCGTTAGAAAGCAGAGGTCGGAGGTGCTAGTGCACCAATTGATGGAAGCATCAGATCTGAAATACAGTCACAGATTGCTGATAGTGTTTGACTGGACTTGAACAGGATGTGGCATCAGACGGGCCAGACTTATGTCAAACGACATCAAAGCACAATCTTTCAGATAGGATCAAGGAGATCGGGGATCGTCGTAAGAGGGGGTTCTGGAGCAGAATATGTGATTTATATGGGTGAAGTAGGATGAGCACCACGCTCCTCAAGCAGTCGGACGGGATGTCTTTCAAAGACTCCGGGCAGCCCTTCAGCGGACGCCCAAGCTGGAGGTGTGGCTCTGCGCCTTCCTCTGTGCATCATTTGTGGATGGCTCTTTCCCAGACTCATGAAGACTTGAGTCGGTGTGCTCCTTCCGGCGTTGCGACTACAGCGGCATCACGAAAATGAAGGCTGCCGGCAGCGGCCACTCTCCTCATCCTCTCCGCCTCCAGGTCTGTTGCTTCCAACTCAACACGACACCCCCTCCGTCAATCAGCATCCACGGTCCGTCGCCGCAACCACAAATGCCGTAAACCTTCGCCTCTCCCGTCAAGATGCGTCGCATTGCCTTTGCCTTGATCTCCGTCGTCTGCCGCGCGTCCGTCACCATCCCCGACCTGGCAGACCTCATTCCCGCGGCATACTGGGCAGCCGACAATGCAGTCGTCCCAGACTGGGGCTCTGGCCTGGGGAATCCTTATCCCCAAAGTACGTCTTTCGATTTCATCTTGTTTTCCTTCCTAGATGGATCCCATCCTCACACAGTGCGTGCAGTTCAGGGAGCAAGTGTCTTCACCGGTCAGTCCGTCAACCAGTACCAGCAACAGTGGAACACGACCCAGAACCAGACAAGCGTCATCGTCGCCACTGGAGCCAGCCTTGTCCAGCTTTCGTGGTCCAACATCGTCAAGTCCGGCTTCGGCGGCAGCGTCTCCTCCGCCACCACTCGGGGTCTAAACTCGGCCATCTACATTGTAAGCACACGCTTCCCCAATTCCCGAACCTGCACACACAGGCGAGCCGCTATTTCAGGGTGGAAGCCCTCGACTCACTCTGAAACGGGAAATGCAGTTCTGACCTATTCGTGCAGGCTAATGGATCTACCGGCGTCTTCAGCTTTGATAACATCACAACACATAATGGGGCAATTGCGATGTTCAGCACGGATCCGGGCTCGAACCTGACAGTCTCAAGGTCCACCCTCTATAGCACTGGTCCTGTTGGTCACAGCCTATTCTCGGCTGTAGGTGGTTCCGTCTTCGCAGACAATATCTTCCAATACAGCGGTGGCTCCATGTCATCGGCTTTCGCAACCGGCGCAGACGGTTCCACGTCCGCGATTAACTCCATCGCTCACACATCAGGAGCCGGCTCCCCCATCTTCTACGGCACTGGGACCAACGGGTATCTCTTCGGACAGCAGGATAAGGGCAATGCCGATAACTCGTCGATCGCCGTCCTCGATGGCTCACACACGCTTTCCCTGTCTGACTGTACACTGACTGGGAACGGACTCGGCGGTATTATCTCGACCAATACCGTCAATACCGCTGGCGCGCTCTCAAACTCCACGATTCAGATCACAAACAGCTGGCTTGCAACCACTGGCAATGCCGCACCGGCTTTCTGGGTTGGGAACACCAATGCCAGCATCCGACTCTACTACGTTCGCGTACAAACAGCCTCCAATGTTCTGGTTGTCGCCAACAGGTCGCAACTAACGCCCGACTACACCGACTACGGTCCCAGCAACTCCAACGCAACCCTCACGCCGGGGATCGCCCAGGTCGACATCTCGTACAGCAACCTGCAGGGTGACCTCGTCGCCTACCTCGGCGGGTGGATCACGTGGATCCTCAGGACGGGAAGTATCTGGACCGGTGGTACATACCCAGTGGACTTCGGCGGCTCGGTTTCGGGCGTTGACGTCCTCATCGCCACGGATTGCCAGTGGAATCTCGCCCACGACAGCCAGGTACAGAATTTCTGGGACGAGGACTCGACACTGTCCAATGTCTTTGGTAACGGCTTTAGTATCCATTACAACACGTCTGCGCCACTGAACGGCTGGCTGGCAGGGAGGACACTCCCTCTGCAGGGAGGTGGAACTGTTCTTCCCTACTGAAAGCAACAGTTATTACATTCTACAACGGAGATGCCTTTTCATGCTCCAGATTTAGAAGTCTGGTGGCTTTATCAATGATCTTTGGGGTAAACAGACTTTATCATGTTGTTCTTAGCCTAGATGTAAACAGGCAGTTTTCATTGAGGCCGACGCGGACGCTTAGGGGTCCGGCTTCTTGTGAGCCCAGCCAAGGCCCTAAGCGAAGGTATTCGTAGGCTACACTACATTAGAGACGATGGTGTCATTGTTTACGTATCTTCGAGCTTTTGGAGGTTTCTTGAGTATTTCCTGGATTTTTTTCCTTGAACACACCCCTGCATTGACAACTCCATTCCTCCACAGACATTACTATCCACTCTGATTAGCACTTCATCCTGCAGTGACAACACAAGACTGCAAGAAGCGAAAAACGGTTACTCGGCGCTGCAAATATCCGAGTCCATTGCTATGATCCTTTAGTCAAGGCCGGTTTGTAGCGAGCCTGCGGCCTCCATACCCAGGTACGACTCCCCAAATCGCTCCCTTCCGCATTCCTGCTGTCCGCAGCAACGTCCATCTCAAATATTGCCAAGCCTAGACACCGTGGGAAGGATTGTGTCCGGTTGATCTTCCGGACAAAATCTATAATTGCTCATAGGTCATGTCAATGCCTTTGCGTCAATATATGCTTGAGCGATGCTACCATTGGTTTGATGCCCGGGCCGGGATCCTGAAAAGACATGCTAGAGCTCCGGTGCGGTTGAGAGCCCGGGAGCTGCAAGTGAAGTTGCGACGAATCTCGAGCGGCCTGTTGCAGGAAATGTAGTCAGTCCTTTTGCCTGCAACTAAGCAATTTGAGAAGGCCCATAACATTGCTTACTCTGATGCACACGGTCCTAGGTCTTTCCCTCGTCTGCGCGTGGAAGTAGCAAGTTGTATGGCAAGCAATTGGGGGCTGCAGCATGTGTTCCCAAGTTCTGGGCAGCTCATCAGCAACGATGGCGCCCAGCCCTTCTCCCCCTTTCCTTGAAAGCCTTGCGAGTCTGGTTTTGAACTCGCGATGATCAATGTAATGCAATAAAAGAAGAGACCAGCTGCCAGAACAAAGGTGATCTTAAACAGCTTACCATGCTAAGCTCCGATATGCCCTCGCGGACTATGTAGGTCTCACTTACGCTCGGGTCCAAGCAGGAAGTAGGAGAGAGCCAAGCCAGAGACAATCGCCAGCCCAACGAAAGTGCTCCGTGACAGATACGACGCAGGACACTTTTCACAGATGAGCTTTCGAAGCTCGGCTTGGACATCGGGGCTGTCCCAATGATGGAAGAACGAGGTGATCGGGTCTTCAGCTACATCGTGCTCAAGAGGAGGAACAGGGTTGAGTTCGAGAATAATTCGGATCTCCTCTGCGAGATGGGACTTGACGTACTCGATCGCATGCAGCTTCTCTCTGTAGTAACTCTCTCGTACGGGAGTCCGCAGAGTGTGGTAGACATAGGGGCTGTCAGCAACGGCGTGCCAGTTGGTGTTGTATCCCTTGCAGCGGCACGGTCTGCTCGGGCCGAGGCGTCTGGGACGGTCATCCCTGTAGTCGAAGAAGGCGACAGACTGGGCGTTCCGGAAACTCAGCATGTAGTCCAGCACCCTGGGAGGGGTTGTGGTTCCTAAGTTGCTCCCTCGCTCGCGCCAGTTGTACGCGCCCATCACCTTGGTCAGCATAGGCGGACGAAAGCAGTCGGTCAGGCGCTGGATGTGGTCGAAGACGAAGCCCGCGATGTCTCGGTCGTCGGCCAGGTCCTGGACGGTGAACTCGCCAGCGTAGGCGAACCAGATGTGCATCTGGTGGGCCTTGTGAGGAGGGCATGGGAGCATGGGAAAGTCGGGCCGCTTCGCGAGCTCCAGCCAGTTCTTGTGCTGCTGCGCGTTGAGGTCGGTGCCGCTGGGCCGGAGGGCGTTCCAGGTACGAGCGTCGTTGTCGTCGAAGACGGGGTTGAATGCGAGGTCGAAGGCGAGCAGGCGCTTTGTAGCTGCGCGGCAGGGTCGGCAGACCTCGGCCGCCTTGAGAGCTTCTTCTAGGATCATGATGTCTTCGAACTGCTGCAAAGCGTTGCGACTGACGAACGCTCGGTGTCTCCTCACTTCGCCAACGGTCAGGTAGTTGGGTATACTCGCGGGCATGCTTTTGGGGTAGCGGTTTCTGCGGGCGCTTCAGATTGTCAGACAAGATCCATATAGATCTTGTATAATCTTTAACTGTAACTGTTTCTACCCTTACAATTTTTTGGATTGGGAGAGAGAACCGGCGGAGGTAACTGGGCAGAAGTCTCAACTTACTGGGAGCGCAGACCTGAACTCGAAGAAGGTGAGATCCTAGAAGAGCACCGTTTTAGGGACAAGAGAAGTGCCGAGCGAAGGATGGGTCGGGAAAAGAGAGACGTGAGAGGATGGTGGTGAAAGATGAAAGGAGTGTAGCAGTACTCGAGGAGGGAAAGTTTCAGGATCGATTACGATTGGGGTAGCGAAACTGGTAATTGCAGTAGAGCTCTATCTCGGCCAGGTCTTTGGCATATCAAAAATGGAAGATGTATTTTCTTCGGGTCTTGATGATGCGCCTCCATGGCATGGGTTATCAGTCGGGGCTGTGGGCTTGATGAGCGAGGTTCTCTCGGATACACGATGCAGTCCCGGACAAAACTTAGCATAACTGGCGAGAATATTTGACGTAGCCAGGGTAAAGTGGCGAGTTGCTGGTAGTTATAGCCTGTGGATCAGTTGAGTCAACTCCTCAAGGGCGTGCGGCGTTGACGTTAGTCTTCTTCAAGATGAGAGTCGTGATAACATAGCAGAACTCGACAACGATTCACATGAAGCTATCGTTGCATGTTAATTGCGTGTTAAGTATCCCGCGAACTAATGTGTCAACATTATGCCACTGCACGAAAAGTGACTCTCTGAACCATGGATTTGGAGCTCGTTCCGTTTACCGTGGAAACTCATAAAACGACATTAAGCCACAAAAACATCTATTTCATGCGTAAGTCTCTAGCCAAACTACCACTGTATATTCCTGTAAGCCCTTACTCTGAAAATGTGAACAACTATGATCTTTCGATGATGGATAGAATAACTTTCTATGGTAAGTACAACTCGGTATCATGATAATAAAGTTGAAACGAAGTTCACTGAGGTGCGACACTCGCATACTCCCCGTCGAAATGCCCATTGAAAGACCAGCTTCTCAAGATGACATAGCCGACGATAAAGACAGCAAAGTTGATGGAAGACTAATTCGACTCTCAGTCACTAATATGCCTTTCAAAGGGACTGGCTCCGATGTTCCTAAGCAAGTAAAGATACTTCCGCAAGCATTCGATGCCAATGTTCAAATAGGTACTCAAGGATAAAACCATTCAAGTTGACACTGAATACTTGTGCACCCAAGATCCTCTACCTAATTCCAATCATCTCTCATGTATCTACTCCCATATGAACAATTATGTTCTTGCTAGAGCTTGACTAAAATCTCGTATATAGGAAGCTAGCGCTTTACTCGTTCGCGGGTGATATGATTGCAGGCATGGGAAGTAATCTGTGCGTAGAATGCGGTCTTGGTTAACAGTGAAAGTTTTAGGTATCTCAGGTGATAAAGAAATGACAGAAAAGTGAGCAATAGAGACAGGAAGCAATGTATCAAGGACAAGGAAGGGACAGCTGCTAGAAATACAGAATGACAGCCTCCAGCCGGGCCATCAGAGTTGAGGACAATCAAAATAAATGTAGCCTTCAACCCAAGCTCTAACATTTGCCTGCTTCACAAGACAGCACTCTAAAAGCTGCTGCATCCCACATCCCACGCAGAGAGCAAAGAACGCCCCTACCCGCCCGCCCCACGGAAAGTATTAATTCCATTAGCAGCCTATTGGGCAATCTTCGCGGGGGTGCGGGGAGACTCTAGGTACCGTATTTGGAATTTAGGTCTGAACGGTGACCCGTGCCGGGGCAATTCAGTCGGCAGGCGCACAATGTGCCGCGAGACGGGACCACGCTAGTCGTGTTCTGCCTCAACATGCCGAACTGCTGCGTAACGACGGATTCTGCATCATCCGGTGAACCCGGGCACGGCACATCGGCTGGGGATCTTGTAGGTCCATGTAGAATATCGGCCGGCTTGGTGGACCGGCTTTTTCTTCGGCCTGCCCTCACTCGGCCCACCTGCATCTCTTCTTGTGGTTAAAATGCACATATCGTTCTTCTGGTACTCGATCTGCATTCGTCTTTCTATCTCACAGCTCACTAAATCCCTGGCAGGTTGGCGCCACGGCTCTCTTTTTTTGTCGTACTGCCTCCAACACATTTCCTTTTCTTCCAAGCTAGATTAAGGTCGACTTTCTGTTTAGGCTGGAAAGAGTTTCATGCACAATGGGGTCCAACGGAGATTCTTCTAACGGTGGTCCCATTCCTGACAACTACCCGAGCACAATGCCCCTGCCCGGCCACAACTGGCAGGTCACATTGAGCGGCAAAGTCATTGCGAGTAGGTCACGTCTAGACATATGCGAAGTCATCTTCAAGCCCCCAAAGGAACGTCTACTGACATGCGATTGCTCGTCAAACAGTCACTGGTGCCAACCAAGGGATTGGATTGGGTCTCGCCGAGGTATGTCTGGCCAACAATGCCGGCACGGTCTACTCTCTCGACGTCTCGCAACCGGGCGACGACTTTCAAAGGCTATCCAAGCAATACCCCGGAAAGCTAGAGTATGTCCACACCGACGTGACTTCAGAGAAGTCTGTGTCGTTGGCCCTGGATAAGATTGTCGCAGACAAGGGCCGATTTGACGGCATGATCGCCAATGCCGGCGCCACAAAGCACCAGCCCGCGTTAGACTTCACAATGGAGCAGGTCGAGAAGCTCTTTAAGCTCAACGTGTTCGGCGCGTGGATATGCGCTACCGCCGCGGCGCGCAAATTCATCGCCACTAAGACGAGGGGCAGCATCGTCTTCACGGCCAGCATGACGAGCTACCGGCCAAACCGGGCAGCGCCCTCGGCGCCCTATGGCGGGACCAAGGCTGCTGTACGGAATATGACGCACACGCTTGCGATGGAGTGGTCGCAGTACGGCATCCGTGTGAACAGCATCAGCCCGGGATTCGTGAAGACAGCCCTGACGTACTATGTTGAGACCAGCCCGGACTGGGATACCAAGATGAAGTATTACGGAGGCATGCCGAGGCTAGCCCTTCCGCAGGAGCTGGGAGGTGCATATGTCTATCTCCTGAGCGACACGGCTACGTACACGACGGGCATCGATATTCCGATTGCTGGTATTGTGGGTGCTTGGTAGGACGGTTAGAAATCCCAATGACTTGTTTCTGTGGATGAATACATGGCGCCTTCAAGACTACCTATTCACCGTTCTCGCAGGGTCGGTACATCAAGGTTGAGACCGCTTGGCAAGGTACTTCGGGAGTAGATGTTAGAATCCAGCACAGGATTAGCAAGGATAGAGTATAGATCCATTGATTTATCGTGTAAATCATCCAAGAAAATGTTACATTGGCCACCATGTTTGTAATAACGACATCAGTTTTCGAGTCAAGTCTTGCACAGATCGGATTTTGGAGTCTAGGATTGGCGGTCTATCATTTGAGAACATATCTCAATTTATTCCTTTGAAATTGATCATTCACGTCTTCCCCAGGAAGAAACGTAGTGAGAAGACATAGTGCTCCTTGACATAGCATCCGGTCGGGAGCACGGTCTTCATGGTACTCTGTGGGAGGCATGCTCGACGTAATGCTGCTGAAAAGAGGCACAATCTATTCTATACAGTATAATGCGGTACAGACACAGCTATTCTCTATCAGGGCCGCATTGTCTGTCACGTATGTGCATTATCTCACGCCTTCCCAGTTGAGCCGCAAACATCCATCTGCCACTCTACCAACCGCCTCGTCTCTTCAATGCCTTGTTCAACCGCCGACGTTACGGGCAGCTGGGGTGCAGTATTCTTCGCAAACACAAGATAGTCATCTAATACCAACTTATTGACATTCACCTTCGAGATGCCCGATGTGATACACTTCTTCATGACGGCCTCCGAAAAGTCATTCGTCCCGTGAAGTACAACTCTGACGCGGCGGTCAACTTTCTCGACGATCTTGTCAAGACGGTCATATTCGAGAACAGGGCCGCGAGCCCCGTACTCCCCGTGCACGTTGCCAAAGGCCGGCGCCAAAAAATCGATTCCCGTGGCGATGAAGTCCTCGACTTGCTGCTCCGTTGTCAGTGCACCCTCTAGGTCCGCCGTATCAGCGACGCCGTCCTCCCCGCCCTCAATCCGGCCAGGCTCGGCCTCTGTGGTGATGTTTCTTGCGTGACAGTACGACGCTAGCTCCTTCGTCTTGGCCAAGTTCTCCTCCATCTCATAATGAGACATGTCGATCATAATGGAGTCAAATGGCAGGGTGTCAGCTGCTCGGCGGATAAGTATCTCATCCTGGGCGTGGTCTAGGTGGATCGCAATCGGAACGGACGCGTTCCTCGCTGCATGCGCTGCCGCGTGCACGAGTATGCCGTCGGTTGCGGTGATGGCCCAGGGGAAGAACTGAATGATGAATGGTGAGCGCTTGGACTCGGCAGCGCGGACAAAGGCCACGACATGCTCGATGTTGTACCTAGACGTGATCTCTGGGCATCAGCGGCAGCTTTGGGCTAGGAATATCAAGGGTGTTGAAACACATGATGATCTTTGATAGAAGCTTGATCATGATTCCGAACTCACGCGATTGCGGCGACGACTCCATACCCTCCTTCTTCGGCTGCTTTGAGAATCTGGAATGTCTTGTTCGAATCTTTCCAGTCCATTGTTACTGCCCTCGGACGAGTAGAGTACCGCTGAATCGATAAAGTTTGTTGTGTATTATATCTAAGAAGAGTGCACGCATTTGTTGGACACAATCGTCGTTAGTCGTCGAGTTTTGGATCAACGCGACGGGCCAATGGCTCCTGGAGACCAGATCACGCTATCGTGTTCGGCTACCATCGCCCAAACCCCGAGTAAGATCGGCGACCGATGCGTATCGTTGAGGACAGAGCTGCCCACGTATTGTTGCCCACGTATTGCTGCCCAGGCGTTCTATGCTTCATTGGATGATGCGCCCCGCTGCTTGAGACCGGCGGTTCTGAGCGGCAGCCTGTATCCTTGGTAGGAATAATCCATCGTGGGTGAGCCGGCCTCCTTTGCTAACCGTGGGGCCCTGTAGCGAACTCCCCACTTAGCATCGACTCGTGGCGGGTGTGTCGGCTAAGGTTAAGCCCTCGAGACGCGACCCTCCCAACCAACACCGGACACATGGGGGTGCGGTTACTTGGCGAAACGAGCAGTCAAGCCGGCAGCCTATCTAGGCGCAACGGATGAACATCAATTCTCCATGAAGTATTGTTATCGGAAGGGAAAGCCTACAGAAAGTGGAGGAGATCTTCAGCTGTAGCCAGATGCGCTTAATATTGCTTCTTTACCTCGATCGCGAACTTTGCGGAATCTGCTTGAGGACTCCGGAACTCTCCCTTAACACCACCCCCATCCTGCTAATCTGACATAACATTCTTTTCAAGTCTTTGCCGCCAGTTATAGACCTAGGGCGTCTGTCTACATTTTTTTTTAAAAAAAAAGAGGTCCTTTCCGTGTAAGGATACTACCAGTTCCGATGGGGTCCAACACCACCGAACGAGGCCTTCGCATTGTTGTCGGCGGAGACGACGCCGGCTTCGACTACAAAGCGTGTCTCATCAAGGACCTCGAGTCCGATCCTCGTGTCGCCACCGTCATAGACGTCGGCCCCGGGTCTGCGAGCGACAAGACCCCGTACCCTCACTACGCTATCGCCGCGGCCGAACTGATCGCCAAGGGAGAAGCGGATCGGGGTCTTCTGATCTGTGGCACCGGGCTCGGCGTGGCCATAAGCGCCAACAAGGTAGCTGGGGTCCGAGCCGTCACTGCGCATGACAGCTTCAGCGTCGAGAGAGCTGTCAAAAGCAACAATGCGCAGGTGCTCTGCCTGGGACAGAGGGTCATCGGGCTGGAGCTGGCGAGAAGACTGGTGAAGGAGTGGCTGGGATACGAATTCGATCCGGTAAGCAGGTTTCAGTTCCAGACATCAGCCCCTAACTCCGGTGCCTTGGGGTCTGCTGAGGTAGCCAGAGGCTAATCGGGGAACACACGATGATGCAGAGCTCGACTTCCGCCGACAAGGTGAAGGTCATCGCCGATTACGACATGCGCGCCAATGCACTCAAGGTCTGAGGACCTTTTTAGTGCCTTCACCCTCAGCGAGACTTCTATTAATGTCCCAGCGGTCGGTGGGATGACTTCTGGGTAGAGGGCGAGCGTTAGTCGTTTACCTCGCTGTCGACCCGCTGCCATTCAGCACGCAGGTCGTCGCGGACGCTGGACATGGGCCAGCCGGTTCGCCGCTCGCATGCTTCAATAAGAGACATGATAGCCTCTCGCTTGGATCGCTCTTGTACGCAAAGACCGGCTGAAAGCGAAATTGTGTCAATATAGTGTCGTAGCGAGGGGGGAATGCTGAAAAGAAACCCAGACAGCAAAGGATGGGAAGGGGCAAATGGGAGAATAGCGAACGCCAAAACAAACATACCTCCATAAAGGCAATGAACCGTGATTATCTGAGACCCTTCGTCCTCCAGGGCCGTCGCAATACCGCATATTACAGCGACCGCGTCCCCAAGGGTCCTCTAAAGACAAACAGTCAGCATGCTATTCCCTGATGGCTCGACATCTTCTTTGCTTAAGGTGTGATAACTCACCTGCATCTTCAAGTATCGACCAAAGCCAGGCTCTGCCGGTCGATATAGCGTCACCAAGATCCTGGCAAAGTTATACACCATGATGGCAACCGCGAAGTTCGCGGGGTGTATCCAGATAGACTGGAACGGGCTTTCCTTTCCATCCACAAGATCTATCTTAGGTGTCGGCAAGGGCTTGAAACTAGGGCCGGCATATCTCTTCCACGCGTCCAGCGCGGCCAACAGCTCGTCACCAGCTCTCATGATCTGGTTCCTCGCTTCCGGGTCTCCGCTCACCGAGTAGACGCGAGCAACCGCCGCGTAGTTCACTGCTTGGCTGAGGAGATACACGCCTCTGGCAGCAAGCTCGTGCGCCGTAAGGTCGGCGTAGTCCTTGGTCGGGCTCCAGAAGCTGAAGCACCTCCTCTTCTCACGAAAGGCCGCCCAGATGTCCTGCAGGAGCCAGGCCCACCAGACGGCCTGTCGAAGACCGCCGCTGCAGCCGTTGACGTCCTGGCTCCTCTGGATCCAGAAGACTCCCTTGAGGTGTCGCTGCCAGTTTGAGGCAGACTCGTCCAGCATTTCGTAGGTCGAGATGATGATGGCGGTGGCCAGGATCTCCTCGGAAAGTGTGTAGCTGCGGTGCTGGAGAGCCGTCTGGAGATAGTGCAGCGTCTCGTAGTAGTACTGGATTGCCTGCGCGTGGGCGCTCGCCGAGGTCGTGGGGGGGAGTTGCCGAGATCCTTGGATGATTGTTTGGGATACGGCGGCGTGTCGCGCACTGAGAGCCAGGATAGCCTTCATCAACCCCATGTTCCGCAGCTGTGAGTGTCGGTTAGTCCGAGTGTGCAAAGTAGTGTCTCATTGAGTGATTTCATCATACTGCTAGCCGTATGGCATAAGTCGAAAAGTGCTTCTGAGAGTCGAGGACGTCCAGCTGGGAAATGTATCGGTTAGTTATGCAAAGTTCAAGACTAAATCTATCGTTGTCAATGGCCATCTTGTACTTACCCACGACGCTGCGTGCTCTGCGAAGCGGCGAAATAAGATATTTTCGTGATCCAGGAGAACAATATCCTCAGCCTCTTGCCAAGGATGCTGCTGTGTCGCTGCCGCTGTGGTGGAGGCTACTGTCGCTGCATATGGCCATTCTCCACCAATCGGGGCATGGGCATACTGCCCTTCGTGTGGTGAGATCGAACGTTCCCTGCTTGGTGTTGGAGCAAGTGAGAAAGAGGTATCTGCCTGCGCTGCATCTGATGCAAGCAGGTCGAGCCAGCGCGTAGAGGCACCAGCGGCGGTAAGCAGATCCGACGTCACGGAGTGGGTGTCAGGAGAGAACGTGAATGCCAGGGGATATCCATCAGCCTGGTTTCCCTGGCTTGGAATCGGACCGGAGGGGTTAGACGATGGGGTGAGGTGGTGATCTGGCTCGGGATATGCCCCGAGCTCGTCAGCGGGCAGATGAATCGCGGAACCGAGGCCGTGGGGGTGAGTCCTGTCGGCCAACACGAGGTGCTCGTGGGGGTTCGGGTCCGACACTGGATGAGTGTCGACCGCATTTCCAACAGCTACTGGAGCCGTTGCAGCGGATGACTGTACCTGCACATGGAGGTGTGCTTCCGAGGAGCTCCTGCTCGTCAGCCGGGCGGCCTCCTGTGGAGGCCGCTGTTCGCCGTAGACACAGCTGCGATTAGCGAGCCTGCAGCAGCCGCAGACGGGGACTAGAAAACATCCCCCGGTCAGTATAGGGGGTGCTTCAGGTATTCTCCAGTGGCTTGCCGCTACGTGCCTTGCTCGTCACATTTCTTGTGCCTCCTGCGGCAAGTCAAACTATACGTGGAACAAGCAACTTAGCATCAGTGGGAACCACCGTCACGGCAACCAGGTGCCGTAGCTTACCATCCCGTCTTGGTCCGCAGCCCGCGGCTTCGACTTTCCCTCGGCTTTCTCCTGAAGCGTGCCGGGCCCGGACGACCGGCGTCCTCAAACTCGCTCGTCTCGCCGCTGCCCATTGCTGCAGTGCGCGTAAGCCTTGTGCGACCAGGCTCATGCGCTCTGTGTCCCGTAACGTGACGGAGACGGGGCGATGTTCGTTTCAGGAGTTGAATGTGGTGTGCGTCTGCTGGAAGGAGGCTGGGATGCAAGGCGGACATGGAGCGAAACGGGCGTTGGAGACCCGTCTCCGGGTTTTCAGGGCTCGTGTCGAGGGCACCCCGTCTCTTGCGGGGTTTGCGGGGCGCCATGGGGTCGACGGCTCGTCTCACTACTAACTAATTAGGCCAGAGACGCCAATTATCATGCGGATCTGTATGCCGATGATCGGCCCAAGTAATCCACAACCGGCAACGAGTCTCTTTAGTCTGCACTGGGATGAGCTAAGGCCAGAATCCTACGGCGTTGCGCGTCGTGGTCTGCCGGTCTCGGATGGCCGCGAGACGCGCTGGAGGTGGACGCCAGGCGAAGGCACGACTAGATCTCCTAGGGATGAGTCCTAAAGAGCCATGCCGCGACGCGCTGTCAACCGTCATAGGGTGAAGGTGAACGCTGGCCTCCACGAGACCTCACGCGTTCGCGGTTTGCATACCATATAGATACGTTCCAGGATGTAAAACGATGAAGGGGGCTAGAGTAGACCAATCCGCCGACGTGACAATTTCGCCAACCCAAGTATGTCTAGCAAGCACTATTTCCCGGAAACGGCAGCGAACCAGCTGGTTCCTCGCGCGCTCAAAGCGCTTGTCCGGGCCAACCCTCACCTCTCCCTCATCGAGAGCGAGAGGGTGGTCTACAGTCAGAGCCACGAACCATCCAAGGTCGCCGTCATCAGCGGCGGCGGTTCCGGCCATGAGCCTGCTTGGGCAAGCTATGTCGGGGACGGCCTTCTCGCCGCCGCTGCTTGCGGCGACATCTTTGCCTCGCCCAGCATGAAGCAGGTGTTAGCCGCGGTAAAGGCGTGTCCTTCGACAGAAGGCACAATCCTGATGATCACGAACTACACCGGTGACAAGCTGCACTTTGGCTTGGCGGCCGAGCGGGCCAGGGCGGCAGGACTAAGTAAGAAGGTTGTAGTGCTGCCAGCGACGGACGACGTCTCGATCCCCAGAAGCCGTATACGCGTCGGGCGGAGGGGTCTACCAGGTCATGTCATCAGTAGGCAGCCTTCCCTGGCATTGAAAGTGCCAACCTCGACTGCATTCTGACACTGACATTCTGCTTTTCGCTGTTAGCCCTGAAGGTGGTGGGTGCCGCTGCTGCTGCAGATTATTCGTTTGAACGCTGCGTCGAGATTGGAGAAGCGGTTAATGACAGCCTTGTGACTATCGGATCAGCCTTAGACCATTGCCACGTCCCTGGCAGACAAAGTCATGAGTCTGTCGGTGAGAACTTGTGTGTCGTCGGAGCCGGTATTCACAATGAGCCAGTACGTCAATCGAGTCCTCTCGGAGCCCGACCATTGCGGACTGAATGCTGACATGGAATGATATAGGGCGCCGAGCAGATTTCGCCATTTCCTTCCGTGGAATCGCTTATCCGCCATTGCCTCGATCTACTTTGCGACCAGTCCGACGAGGAGAGAGCATTTGTCCCCTTTAATGGAGAGAACGAGGATGTAGTGCTGCTCATAAACAACTACGGCGGTCTTTCCACTCTAGAGCTTAGCGCACTGACGGATGAAGTGCTGGAACAGCTAGGTAAGGAAAGGTGCGACCGATCTTAGGACTCCGTCATCCCGTTAACATGGCATGCTAGAATCCACCTGGCATATCCGGCCAGTGAAGATCTACTGCGGAGCCTTTGAAACCTCACTGAACGGGCCAGGGTTTTCAATATCTCTTTGCAATGTCAGTCTTGCTGCGGAGAAAGCAAAAATGGGATCTCGGGAGCTGCTCGGACTGCTTGATGCGCCAACCACGGCCCCGGCATGGCCAAACGCTCCATCTGTTTCCGTGTCTGTCAGCTTGCAAGAACGCCAGACTTGTAACGGCGTGAAGGCCATTAATGGCGTTAATGGCAGAGTCATAAAGCGGGCGGCGAGTAGTTCAAAAGGTATTCACGGTAAGTATTCTCTATTTGTATTTGCTTCTCCCCCGTGACCGTTCGTTGTGGAATGAAGTTAATAATGGCACCTCCTACAGTTGACTCCGGCCTCCTCGACTCCATCATCCGTAGAGGGTGTAGAGCCGCTATTGCCGCCGAACCAAAACTCACCGAGTGGGACATGGTCATGGGTGATGGCGACTGCGGAGAGGCGGTTAAGGGAGTCAGCGAAGACATCCTTTCCCTACTCGACAAATCTGGTATTGCCGCCGGAGGTTCCGTCCTTGACGCGCTCTTCTCTATCATTGACGCGGTGGACGACATGGGTGGCACCCTCGGAGCAATATTCGGGATTCTCCTCAGTGCTTTTGCCAGCGAGCTGCAGCGGATACTTGCCGCCGATGGAGACAGTGTGTCACCCAGATTGTACGCGAATGCGCTGAAATCGGCTGTCGAGTCGCTCAAGATGTACACGAGCGCGAGGGAAGGAGACCGAACTGTCATGGACGTTTTAATTCCGTTTACAAATGCATTCCATGACACCGGGGACTTTGCCGCAGCGGTGAAGGTCGCTGGCGAGAAGGCAGACGCAACTCGGAACTTGAAAGCGAGGCTAGGCCGGGCTACATATGTGAGGGATGACGAGGAACACCACCTTCCAGATCCTGGTGCCTGGGCTCTATTCGAGATGGTCAAGGGCATGCGGGACGGTATGCAGGCTTATGATGCTGAATAGCGTAATTCGTTGTACAGAATCGCAATGATAATACGACTACTTGTCATGCGACGCCGCCACCAGGCGGAAGGAATTCTAGACAGGCATATAGTCTTTGTGTGAAAGACCCGACTTCTGGTAGATGGTGCATCCAGCTCACAGATGATCATACCCAGCTCGTGCTAAAGCCCAATAGACAATGGTTCATATCCCAAGAACGCTTTCATGTGGCTTGTAAGACAAGTACACTTAGTTGGCTCTTCGAACAGACTCCTACTCGGCTCGCTCGGACCTGGTAGACATAGAATGAAACAAGGCTACCGGATCATTTCTCATGTCAGTTAGAAAAGGCCGTGTAACAGACACGAAACCCCGAATTTGAACTTGACGTCAAGTTCACTACAGACCACAACCAAGGCGCTGAAGAGCAGAGAGCATGAATTGGAGGAAGCCGGAGCCCCGAGACGGGGGCACTCGCCCTGCCGCTCTAGCCCCACACCACGAAAATCAACACTTTGCCGTAAGAAATATAGCATCCTTAGACTAGCACCACTTGGACTAGCACTGCTGCCCCATCTAGGATTCTACATCGGATGGGTTCTCGGCGACTGTACATAAGCACCACGTCGTAGGAGGATTGACTGCTCACGAGAACAAGAACTCGAAGTCAACCCCTATAGACCGCCGACCAATGGCCCAGCAGTTCGAGACGCACGACGCCGATTTCGCCAAGATCCTTGGACCCTGTCCAAGCCTTGACCTCTTACTGGAGGACAGTCGATATCCCTTTGCACACGAAGCCGGCGTTTACCTGCCTTCACGGGATGAGCTTTTTATTACTAGTAACAGATTCTGTGATCCAGGGTCTCAAGAACAGCGCGTTCAGATCTCCAAGGTAGCCTTCAAGGATGGCGTTAAGGCAAGACATCATACGACCCGGGAGGAGATTGACTCGACTGCAATACCAATGGGTAATGGCGGCGTCAATTACGGCGAAGACAGCATCCTGTTCTGTGCACAGGGGTCCCATCGACTTCCCAGTGGCCTATACGCGATGAAGGCCGAGTCGCCACACGAGGTGTCGCTAGTTCTGTCACACTACCATCGCCGCCCTTTCAACTCGGTCAACGACGTGGTTATCCACAGTGACGGTTCTATATGGTTCACGGACCCCCATTACGGCTTCGAACAAGGGTACCGGCCTGAACCCCAGCTCCCCAGTCAGGTGTACCGTTACGACCCGACAAGGAAGGCTACGCGGGCAATGGTCGATGGCCTGGGACACCCAAATGGAATATGCTTTTCACCGGATGAAAAGACGCTGTACGTCACTGACACCGACTGGCTACATGGATCCGGGACCACTCATGACTCAAGAGCCTCAACCATGTGAGAATCGTCATCCCCTTCTCCGTTGCAGTTATGTCTCGGATGTTCCAGGGCCCGGGATCTAATATATCTTCAGCTATGCATTCGATGTTGCCTTCTACCATGGTGGCCCGTTTCTGGTAAACAGACGGCTGTTCGCTATGGCCGACACCGGTATCCCCGACGGGATAAAGTGTGACATGGAGGGGAACGTCTACAGCGGGTGCGGAGATGGCATTAACGTCTGGTCTCCGGCGGGCGTCCTCTTGGGCAAGATACTGGTCGAGGGAGGAGCGGCGAACTTCTGCTTTGGCCGTGAAGGGGAGATGTTTATTCTAAACGAGACCAGGCTGTGGAGAGCACAGCTGGGCACCCATGTCCGCGGTGCACTTCTGGGTATCTGAGAGAAGCCCCGGCCAGCCCTGTTGATAGTGAAAAGTTGCTCCTCGGCTATCTATCCGCTTCTGCCACACGCACGCACTCCATAGGTCCGTATGCCATGTGTCTGCCCTCAAGAACCGGAACTGAGCCGGACAAGTTGGGGCCCCACACGCTCTCACAGTTGCTCCTTGCTAGTATAGTCGACTTTGACCGCGTCTCGAGGCACAAACGCCTACCTCATGCGCTAACTAGCTGGGTCCCTTAGCGCCCCGAGCAGGTGGGCCGCCACTGTAACCCAAGATTCGGTCCCAAAACCACCCACTTGGTAGCACCACATGGGACTCTCCGCATTTTCCTCTCCACACCACCCCAGATGGACGGGTGAAGCGAACCTGGGGTTGTTGACATGTCCTGGTAGCAACTCACACTCGCGCATTCCGAAATCCTCCCGGCATAGCCATCCGATACACCCATGGGCCTAGCATATCTGCTCAGGCTTCTTTGTATAAGAAGAGATTCGAGTCATTCCTCCTGGGCCAAGAGGTGTGCAGCAATCTCACTGTTGCTTTTGCTTCGGTTGCAGTCTCCTCGTGCAAGTCATACTTCACCTATCCAACACCGTTATCTCTTGACAGAGTCTTCTGCCTAACCTGTTACTTCTTACCTCCTTGCTTTGACCAGAACCGCAAGAATGAAGCCTCTGAGCGCCCCCTTCACGGTCTTCACGGATCGTATGAGGGGACGGGGGCAGAAGTCGGTCTGGATCGAATACATGATCACAGCGACGTGTGCAATTGGGTATGCCTAATCTCTTGATGAGTTTTACGCGCGGCCGGACAGCCCTGCTGACAATTCTTTCCGCCTTTCCAGAAACATGCTATTCGGATACGACCAAGGTTCGAGACGCGATAACGGTACACCCTCTGTATTCCAGCTTAATCTAACAAGGGAACACGTGGTCTAGGTGTAATGGGCGGATTCCTCACCAGCGGGCCCTTTGAGCGGACTTTCCCCTCCATCTCAGGAGACGGCAACGCGACGTTGCAGGGCTTCACAGTAAGTGACTGGAAGCGACGAGGGAACACCAGATCGCTCTGCATGGCATAACACCTAACGCGGTGCAGGTTGCTGTGTACGAGATAGGATGCGCTATCGGTGCCCTCAGTGTCATTGCTGGGGGTGATCGGATTGGACGTCGAGCCACTGTCATGCTTGGCGAGCTGATCATCATCATCGGCGCTGTTCTACAGGCTTCTTCTTTCAGTCTTTCTCAACTCATCGTGGCGCGTATCGTCAGTAAGTCATCAGAGATCTAAGTCGATGCTCTTCTAAGGGCCTGTTTTATGTCTAACTACCAATGTTTTTCGTATAGCTGGAGTCGGGAACGGCATGGCGGTTGCTGTCCTCCCCACCTGGAATGGCGAGTGTTCCCGAGCGACTAGTCGGGGCCGCGCAGTGTTGTGGCAGCTTAACGTGAACATTGTAAGTTGCAGTTCTCCTATTAGTATTTTGGTCTCACAGGAATCACTAACTCATCACCCGCTTGGGGTTCCAGTTTGGCATAGCTGTTGCATATTGGGTTGACTATGGAGTGAATCGCTCTTCCGCCACTGTCGATACAGACTGGTCTTGGAGATTTCCCTTGGCGCTACAGGTTCTCTTCGCTAGTGCTACCATACTCCTCGCCTTTTTCTTGCCCGGTATGTCGCCTCCATAACTCCAGCATATCTGGTGGTATTCGCGCAAGCTACTGACCCGTGATTTGGTCCTTCAGATTCCGCTCGCGCTCTGGTCAGAAAGGGGCGTATTGAGGAGGCTCGAGACGTGGTCGATATGCTATCTCTTACAGAAGATCCGGTCAAGCGAGCAGAGGAAACTGTTAGATACCCCGAATCTCGGATCTGGAATGACACTCACTTACAACCCTTGTTCGTAGGACCGGACCATGTCCCATATCGAGAGGGCGCTCGAGGAAGAAGCCGCAAGCGACGCAAGTTGGCACGACATCTTCACCCAGGGCCGGCCGCGGTTTTTCCAGCGGCTTGTTCTAGCGATCATATCAATCTGTATGCTGCAGATCAGCGGCGTCAATCTCATTACCTACTATGCGTGAGTTATCTCACCCCTTTTCTTGCCCGATCCCCGTGCCTCAATTTCCATGCCCCCTTACAGAACAGCAGAGCGAGCAAATTTATGAGACTCACAAACACCGTGGATCTGTATGCTGACTAAATCTTTCCCTTGACCCACAGACCTGTTATATTCGAGGATACCCTGGGCATGTCTCGTAACATGAGCCTCCTC
This sequence comes from Pleurostoma richardsiae, assembly GCA_030052745.1. NCBI lineage: Eukaryota > Fungi > Ascomycota > Sordariomycetes > Calosphaeriales > Pleurostomataceae > Pleurostoma > Pleurostoma richardsiae. The sequence goes on from JANBVO010000050.1 coordinate 182,708, forward strand.
CTCTCGGGTTTCAACGGACTAGAGTACTGGCTTGCAACCTTCATCCCCATCCCACTCGTTGACCGTGTCGGTCGTCGGCCAATCATGCTCTTCGCAGCGATTGGTCAGTGCATCAGCATGGCCGTCTTGGCTGGCTGTACAGCCTACCCAGATAATCAAGCCGCTGGCTATGTGGCCACCGTCTTCCTCTTGTAAGTGGTCTGCCGAACATCGTCCGCACGGCGTGCTTCCGTGAAACTCTCAGCCTACTGACCACTCGATAACTTCCAGTGTCTTCAACACGTTCTTGGCGATCGGAATGGATGGCATTCCGTTTTTGCTCCCTGTAGAACTAACTCCGCTGCAAACACGGGCTAAGTCCGTGGCCATTGCCACTGGCTTCTTCTGGCTCTGCAGTAAGTCTTCAATTGTCACCCACCGGAATAGAGGTATACTTATAGAGTCATGCCAGATTTCTTCGTCGTCATGGTATCTCCCATCATGATGAGCAACATTGGCTACGGCACTTACATCCTCTGGTCCGCCACCAACTTCTTCTTCATTCCGATGATTTACCTCCTGAGTAAGTGCTTCAGCCAACTTACCTCGCCACTCCTGCACAACTACGCTGAGCTCCCTGCCCTAGCTACGAATCAACCACGCTGACGTCTATTACAGTACCGGAAACCATGAACGCCGACCTGGAGGATATCGATGTCTTGTTCGAGACCAACCCCACCTGGTTGATCGGTGTGGGCTCGCGCAGGAAGCTAGCCCAGATCATAACGAACCGCCAGGCCGAAGACGTGGGCGAGAAGCGTGCCCGCACGTCCGCAGACGAGGGGAATGCTGATGCGGTGGAAGATGTGGCAGAAGTCCACGAAATCACAACACAGCGCAGGTAGTTGAATAGCGATTAGGACAGCTATCTATAGTTGTCTCTCTTTGCAGTTTTCCAATTAATTAGCTAAGGAAAGGAGCAGCTGCAAGGACTATAGCGGGACAAACGGCCCAAAGTCTCGGAAGGTATCCATTTAGATATCCGGCAAAGACAGAGACCTTGACAGCCACTACAGTGCCTGGGCTTAAGTCTGTGTGCATGGACCCCACCACACCAAAAATCAATTCCAGCCCCCTATCTTCAACTTCAATTATCTCTCCCAATTCTATTCCAATAGAGATAATATATAGAGCCTTTTAAAGGCCAGAAACAGGGCTTTAATATTTTGTATACCAACCATGGGCCCGACGTACTGCTTGCCGGCGCTGTGGGATTGATTGTATCAGGCCCCGTATGAACTCCTAATCTATCGCCTCCCATGCCTCCTCAATCCACTGCTTCGCCAGCGCCTTATCTCCTTGGTTGTTCCGTAGGAATTCAAATTCAGGATGTAATTCATAGACTAGCTCTTTTAATTTCTTCTAAACGTACTTAATGGGGTTAAGGTTAGGGCTGTAAGGAGGCCAATCGATAGGCTGGATTCCATGAAGGGCCAGCCAACCTATTAATTCCCTGGATATGTAAATAAAGGCGTTATCTTGTTGAAAAAGCCGCGTCCCGTCCTAAATCGGAAGTAGGCCTTGCTCTAGAGCCTAAATATAACTCTTGGAAGAGTATCTTTAACGTAGAGTATCGGAATCTCTCTCTATAAAAATCAATTCTAACTTAAAGTCTTCAGTAATCAACGCCTACACCATAAAGGCCAACTCTGCGGCTTGAAGCGTCTGATTGACCAGGCCAGGCTTTAATCTCTCCTAGCCGTAAGCCCAGATCCATCTAGAGCTTTTATTGGAGTTATTTATGATAATATATTCGTCGGTATATCTAGCCCTGACCAGCTCTACCTCCCGCAGCCTTCAGTTCTGACAGTGAGAGTATCTTCTCCTTACTGTTAGTACGGTGATCTTTGGTCGCGTCTTTGACCGCTAGTAAGCTAGTTCCCAGCCGTTCAAGATCTTCCTGAGAGTCTTGAGGTTCATATCTACTCCATCTTGATGGAAGAGGAAGCGGAGGGTTTTCTACTTGATCTTAGGGTCCTAGCGAGCTAAACGAAGAACTCGACGTTTATCAGCGCGGCTGAAGACCTTAGGGCGCCCCTTTCTAGGTAGAGATTCGAGTTGGTGGTAGTCCTGAAATCGTTTGAGTGTGTTGTTTACTGTGTTGCGATGGATATGAAAACAGGCTGCCACTTCCCCTACCGGTTCACCTGCATCCACTGCAGCGATAATAGCTGCTCTGGATTCCTTAGAAAGCTCATCGTTTTTTTGTCTGTTCCCACTGATTTCAGTGCCAAATTGCCTTAATTTAGAGGCCATTTTGGTTGAGGAATATGGTGTTGAAGTTTGGGGTGGTATGCAGACGCGTTCGCGATTTTTGGTGTTGGTGGGGCCATGCACACAGACTTATGGGCAGGGATTGTACGTGTTGCAGTTTATTAATGTACGATAGAGCATAAATATCTTGACTATTGGCTCACCTTTTGAGAAGTAAACGGATCCTTCTATACCGGCATAGGGCAGTTGCGTTAGACCGTCCTGATCTGCTGCCCCGACGCTGGTGCCCATTCGAGAAGACGGCGTACAAGATGATCGTGCCCATTCATGCCAGCATAGCACAGTGGTGGCAGACCGCCATAATCTTCTGTGTCAATATCGTCACCCCTTTTGAGAAGTTGACATACGACTTCCGTGTGTCCATTCATGCAAGCATGAAATAGTTGTGTCAGACCATCATGGTCTTTTGCCTCGATATTGGCACCCCTTTCGAGAAGTAGACGTACGACTGCCTCCTGGCCATTTATGCTTGCAAAGAACAATGGTGTCAAACTATTATGATCTTTTGTCTCGGTATCCGCACCTCTTTCGAGAAGTAGACATACGAGTTTCTCATCTTCCAGGAAGCTAATACGGGACAGTTTTGTCCGACCCTCGCGACTTTTTGCCTCGATATTGGTATCTCTCTATAGAAGTAGAAATATCATATACTCATCGGGGACATGAAAAGATGATGTCTCATCGTGACAATCTTTTACCCCGACGTTAGCACGTTCTTCGAGAGGAAGCCATACGGGAGCCTCATCTGCTCGGCGGCAGTGATAGGACCGGATCTGCACATTATATCTAGTCCGCGGTACATTAACATCAGCACCATTTTCGAGAAGTAGGCAGAAAATGGCTTCCTGCTTCCCCAGGATAGCATATGCTAGTGGTGTCCGGCCGTTGCTGTCTTTTGGATCTACATTCTGCCAGCGTTGAATGAGGAATAAGACAACTTCTCGGAGTCCAAAATAGGCTGCTAGGTTAAGCCCGGGTAATCGCTTCGGGATATCTACGAGAAGTGTAGAATGGGGTGTAATTGCGCGGAATATTGGTTCACTCGCAGCCGCTATTTTGTCAAAGTCTTCGAGGAAGTCAATGATGTCTTGGCCCTGGACCGACGCATTACGAGCGTGAACGCCCCAGCTCCGCGCCGCGTACTCGTATAATGGGTTCGAGTGCAGCCGCGCCTGATATGTCCAAAGGTCACTACATGGTCCGGATGCGAAAGCGCTAAAGGAGAGATATGTGATGCAAGTGGTCGTCATCTCAGCCTCTGCATCCGGAAACCAGCGTGCCCTGGTCCGTTCGAAGTATTCCTGAGTCGTGTAATGAACCAGGCGAATAATGCCGCTTTCCACGTCGACCGTGACGAGCCCGGCGCAAACGGAGACCATTTCACCAATATCAGGCAAGTTTTCTTCATCTATTTCGGACTTGCCAACTTCGACTGCAAGGGCGTGCTGTAGCTCCAGCGTCGTTAGCGGCCTGGTGGCAAATGTGATCCACGACAAGACCTGTTTCGCGAGCTGTGTCTGCTCTTCCAGCTGGCCCTCAATCCGTTCCATGACGCTCTCATACGCAGAGTCGTACGGTTTGGCCTCTGAAGCAGCGGGCAGTTTCTCCAGAGAGGCTCGAAGAGTCTTAACAGATCGCTTCCCAATCAAGGAATCGAGATGTAGCTGGGCAAGGAGGAACCTGAGATGCTTAGGATAAAAGCCGAAGAGGGAAAGCGGTGCACAACGTACATTCCCTGTGCCAACCGGACAATCGTCTTTCTTATCTCCTCTTGTAGCCTCGCGTTCTCGTTGACGAAGCGCGGAAGTCGAAACATATGCCCATCAAGATATCTCCGCATGTCTTCCTCACTCGCACGAATCTCTAGTATGGCGATCCCGTCGAATTTGTCCATGACTTCCGGCATGAGCCTTGATGTTGCAAAGATATTTGCTCCTGAATTGGCCTGAACTTCGAATATGCTCGCCAAGAATCTCGCGAGGGTGCCATCAGACGCCTGGCATTCATCAAGGGCATCGATGAGGATGAAGGCCCTCGAAAACAACCCAGCTACAGATTGCAATGTACTCGAGACTTCATAGAGCGATGGCCGTGTCCTCCTGATTCGGTGCTGGGAAAAGAGACGCTTCACGCAATCCGGCAGAGTATGCCTCGCCTGGCACAGCTGCTTTAGGAGGCTCGCAAGCAAGTCGCCGACCTTCTGCTCGTCGCGCCGCCGGAAGTTGCAATAAACGTACGCTATACCGATATTGTAATCTCGAACACTTTTCTTTTGAAACTTGTCATAGAGGTGCTCGACAACGATGGACGTGAGGATCGTTTTCCCAGCGCCGGGCATGCCCGGGCAGAACAAGGTCTGCTTTCCAGACTCCACCCACACCTTGAACTCCGTCGAGTCCAGCAACCACTGTCCTGTGCCTGGCTGTTGTCGGTTGAGAAAGTCGCTCTGTTGAGGAGCGTAGTCGGTTGGCGTGAGCCAACTAAGGATCTCGTTAAGTTCCTCATCGGCTTCCCGCTCATCGCTGCGGACGTTCAATCGGTCTATTTCACGCACCAAGGTGACTTGCGATCCCTGCACACGGACGAGATCGTCTCGCAGCTCTGCGAAGCGGTCTCGATTTTCCTTCGAGGCCTCCTTGACAGTTTCTATCAGCTCGACCAGCAGCCTTGTATTCTCTCTGGCGATCTTCTTGACGTCCCGCGCCAGGTTCTGACGATCGTTGGCCAGCGCTAGGGACAGTAGAGCCTTCTCACGCTCGATCGCACTGATGATATTGTCCACCTCTTGTTTCTCGAACGGCCATCGCAGGGCCGTTAGTAACTTCCCACCGCGCTTAGGCTCGAGCTTGGACCTGACGACCTGCAGAGCTATCGAAAGACGGCCCAGTGGCGCGCCTGGTTCTTCGAGGATCTTAATTGTCTTTGACCACGCCTTTCCTTCTTCCGCGTCATCGGCGCCGTCTTTGATCTGCTGTAGGATGTCATCGCAGGCTTGGACTTCCTGACGGAGGCATTTTCGTTCCTTGGTCGCCCCGGTGGCGCTTCCAATGTACCCCGCGACCTCGGATATCAGCTGGATGACAGTGATGATACTGGCGGCGGCGCTGAGACCGTCCATCGGTGCTATCTACTAGGGAATTAACATGGCGGTCCATATAGTCATATCAGATAACATACCCAGCTCCGGAGGGAGACTTAAAGGCAAACTGGTACCCAAGTTATAGCGAGGCTCGCGGGTCTGGAAGTGATGTCAGGTCAGTTCAAGGCGCCGATGGCTTCGTTTCAAAACTATTGATTAAATGTCGAGTTGTTCTTTTGGTCCAGGAAAAGAAAATGTCGTCTATGTTCGGACCATCTATTGAATCAGCAATGTAGGGTATATGAGAGGTCGTGTCAAGACCTACGCTCCCCTCCATTTGGACACCGCCGAGGTGAAGTTGGGCATGTCTGCATGCAGCAAAGTCACCGCCACCTCTGGACGCTGCCAACCACTTCCAGGGCAGAGAGAACGAGCAAATCAGGTCTCGCGACTGCAAGGCACGGCCACCCGCACTATACTACAACAGGCACCCAGCCAGGCAAGGCAGACCGCCTTCAATTCCTCGAGTTGTCGTTTTGCTCGGCTCAAGATACTCGGCTCAAGATAAGGGCGCCCTGACAGACACTGCGGGGCCAACTGCCGCTGGGAAGGGGAGATGAAAGAAAGACCGACGGGCAGAATCCACGTGCAGTGCCCAGATGTAAACCAACCGGAGCAACTGTCCCCCAAGGCACAGGCCCCAGAGACTGAACTTTATGATCTTTCATTTGGCTAGCAAGTCCACTGTGCTATGCTGCGACTCCTCGAACTCCTTGCCATGAACGGCTGCCAACCAAGGCTTGCGACCGAACTGCAATCCCAATATCCTGGCATACGTAGCCTGTGTACCCAGGGTGCCATCCAACATCCGGACTTCATGCAATACCCGACCCTGCATCCTGCCGTGTATCGTGCAGTGCATCCGCTGCCGAGCCTCTCCAAAGCCTCCTTCCAGTCAAAGTCGATTGAGACGCCGGACCCTATAGCCGAAGACAAATCAACTCGACGCCAGGAAGGTGCTTAGTACGGAGGGTACATCATCGGTGTGGCTGATGCTGTAACCGCCCTTTCAGTGTGACCCGGCCCGCGCCGTCCAAGTCCTTGCCGCCAGAAGATGTTGAAATCCCAGCCATGATTTCCTACCCTTCAATTCGCGGCCGTGGTACGGCATAACCGGACTTGAGCTGCCAATGCTGCCTCATTATCGACAAAGCGGCGAGAACGCAGGCCTGCAGGAGAGTATTCCCCCGATTCGTCCCGAGCGAAGCAGCTCAAATAGCAGCACCTCACAATACGCCCAGCCAAGTAAGGGCGAATTGCTGCCATCGGTCGTGTATGTCGTCACCTGTCATCCATACCTCGTTGTCGAGGTCAACAGGCATTTCTCCCGGCTGTCTCATTGTATCGTCCGCGACCGCCCGGGTCGACTGCCAGCAGTGCCTCATGCGTATCCACAAGTCATCAACTTCTTATTTCTCATTCTCGGTAGGCGGCTTCAGCAACCCATCCGCGCTCCGCTGCTGCATCTGCACCTGCGGCTGCTGCGGCTGCTGGTGCTCCTGGTGTTGCCGCTGCTCGTCGCCGAACACGCCCGGGATCTCCGCGTTCGAGCCGAAGGGGTCGTCCTTGTTGGACCGCAGCGAGCGCGCCAGCGACTGCCACGAGTCGACGGACATGTGGCGCTCGTCGGGCTCGGCGGGCTTCATCCGGGGCGACAGCCGCCTCCACTTGCTGGGGCTGGCGGCCCCGGGCGCCGGGGGCGGCAGGTCGAGCCCGTACTCCTCCAGCTCCTGGGGGCTCATCTCCTCGCGCTTGTCGCGGCGCAGGCGGCGGAAGTGCAGGAAGACGAGGGCGCAGACGGTGCCGAGGACGAGGACGCCGCTGTTGTTATTTTTCGGTGCGGGTCAGCGAGGGCAAAAGGCTAGGCCGAGGAGGGAGAACCGCGCAAGGCGGGGCATTTTGGGAAGATTAGAAGAGGGGGGGTCTGGAAAGGGAAGAGTGAGGGGCTTACAACGCGAGGGAGACGATGAGCCAGGTTTCCGAGTTGGAGTCGGCAGGCTTCTCGCAGAGGTTGATAGAGGAGTTGTCGGGGTCGCATTTGCTCGAGTCGGACGCACGGCGATAGAGGGAAGCGGCGAGAGATCTTAAGAGGCGCAGAGGAGTCGCTGCGGCCATTGTGACTTGTGAGAGGCGCGAGAGGAGAGAGCGAGGCGTGCGAGAGTCGGGAGGATGGCCGGGGACTGGTGGTGCCAGCAGCGGCACCGAGAAATCGGGAGGTGCGGCGGGCGGTACGAGGTGTCGTGAGGATTGTTTGTTCGGAGGTCAATTGACTCTGTACTGTCTGGCCATCGCTCGTGATGCTTTGCCGAGGAGAAAAGAACGAGCGACTGATCTCTGGTGACTGACTGACTGACTGGCAAAGAAACGAGCGAAGGGACGCAACGCTGCCTTTGCAGAGCAGACAGGCGAGAGAGCGAGCGAGCGTGAAGGCGTGCACGAGGGCGTGAAGACGCAGAACGGATTTGGGACTGCAAGTACGGAGTATGTACGGAGTAATTACGGGAAAGGACCGGATTTGGGGACGAGACTCGACGGATGGCCAAGGTAGGTAGAGAAGGCCAGGAGGAGGCCAGGAGGAGGTTGAACCTCACCTAACCACCCGCCCGCCTCACCTCACCTTAAACTGCCAACTGCGTGTCTCTCTCCCTTTCGCAATAAAAGGCGCCGCGCCAGCCAGCCAGTCCAGCCCACTGAGCGGCTGGTACGTACCCCGCCGGTACTGCGACGCGGCGGCGGTACGACATTCCACAGCCCAGGCACATCGCCCCGATGATTGGTGGCCGGCCGCGTCCGTGGACCGTTTCAGCAAGGAGCCCCTCGCTCTCCCGCCGCCCGCCTCATGCGCCTGAATGCGCGCGTGCTCTTCGTTACTTGTGACTTGGCTGAGCCCCTGACTCAGATGTTCGATGCTTGTCTCTCTTCTCTTCTATTCTCTCACTCGAGATCTGCACTGACCTTCTGGGATACTCGTTGTGGGAGGTATCGCCTTGGTGATTGTGTGATTGTGTGTCTGTTTGTTTACGGGGGTACGTCATCAAGGCGAGCACTCGGAGACAAAGAGGAAATCCGGATTCGATCGCGGCGCCCTTGGCCAGATTGGGCCGAGCTACCCTTGCAGCTATTGCTATTGCAGCCCTTGCTACTGTACCACCGCACCACCGTACCAGGCGGGCCGGATCACCCCCACCGGCCACGGCACCAACAGCCACAGCCGGGCTCAGGCTCTGCCGTCCTAGCGACTCTCGCAATCCCCCGCTACGCCCAAACTGTCGAGGGGTACGTCAGCCTCCATTTCCTCCCTTCCCAAATGCCAAACATCCAGCGACATCTAGCAGCAAGGCCATGCCAGGCGCCCCGATAAGGGAGATGAAAGACACCGTCTCCCGCTGGCGTCTTCAGCAAAAGCTGGCAGGGGGCACCCGGCACCACCACGCATGCTACAGCCCGCGGAAGGTCCCCAACAGCCCGGCGTGCCTCTGCAGATGGACAAATGGGAGCATCTCTGTGACCTTCTGTGCGGAGCGTATTAACTTAGCGTTGGTATAGAATTTCTGGTGACCCAACAGTGGGCCACGCTCGCAGGCATACCATTCTCCGCACCTTTTACCCCTGGAATCAGCAGCGCCGTGAAGGAGAAGATCACAGCCACCGCGGTCAACGACGAGCCGACGCCGCGCTTCTGTCTTGAGGTAATCAAGGACTGCAGACCCACTTCCGGGGCTCATGGGCTGCTCCGGGGCCTTCTTCTACGAGGGGCACGGGTGGAGACAGACTCGGCACGCCGGCTCCGGGGAAGGCGGCCGCAAGACGGGGCGTTGCTGTCCGCCAAGGGGATGAAAAAACCGCTGGAGCCGGTGCCGGCCCTGACCACGCACCGGCGATATGGGTCTTGGCTTCCCGCTTCGGAGCAAGCTCGGACGACACAACTCCCAACCTAAGACCCAGACTCCACACCTTATCCGACCGAGAAGGGGCGTAATTGGATGCTCATGTCGCCGGATATCTCGCCCAGGAGCCATGCCGACGACGAGCCTGCGCGGCGGCGACATCTGCTGCGGCCTGTGCGCGGTCTGCACCGCGTTCGCCTGCTACGAGTGCTGCAGGTGCTCCAGCTAGGTCTAAGCAGCTCGCGAGAGGGAGGGACCGCGACGGCACGAGGGCGGAGCATGCTTGAGTCTTACCGTAGGTGAAAGCGAAGAACCGATGGAAAGGCGAACTAAGGATAGTACACATTTAACGAAGTCCTCTTAGATGCAGTGGCCAGCAGATCCAGCAGCAGTGGCGATACAGCCCGGTAAGGCGCCTGGACACCCGTAGAGAGAGGCTCCTTGCCAACCAAATTGAATCACGGCCCATAGAGCTTGACGATGCCGACAGCATCCTTTCCATATAGGCCAATTTGGACCGAGTTGTCAGGCGGCCTCTGACCACCGCGGAAACGCTTCACACGCCCTTACCGACGAGATAATCCAAGCTCTTCTGCCTTATTGCCCCAGGACGATACAATGTCCCCGCCACCCCATCAAGCTTCTTCGTCTTCGACCCTTCAAAAGCCTGGAAGATATCAGCCGCCGTCCAGCTCCTCGTGAGCGTGTATGTCGCCTCTCTCGGAACTCGGTGGGACGCCCATTCACGATCGTCAGGAGTGATGCCAGGCCCCAAATCCTTCCAGGACGTCATGATACAGACTCTTCCCGCGTCTTCGGGCAGGTCGACGAAGCCCAGCGAGTAGTCAGTGTAGCAATTCGTGCACGAGAGGACACGGTTAGACGACGGGTCGCGTATCCACGCGGCCCTTTTTCTCCAAAGCGCGTCCCCTCGCTGTGTCGTGAAGACGTGAGGATACCTCTCCGTCCACTTCACCGCGGCGCAGCATTGACTCAACTTCCAAGGCAGCCGCTCCACAACTTCTGTCATAGCAGGGACTCTGTCGAGAAGCTGCTCCCTATCCATGCATGGGAGTAATAGTGCCTCTGTCTTCATCATCAGATGGGCATTGACGATAGCAAAATCGTAATGCAGGATGAATTTGTTTCCTTCGATCTCGCAGCTTTCGCTGATATTGAGTGCCTCGGGGCGAAAGAGCGTTAAGTTATGCCGGAAGCATCGCATTACCGTCGCAACCCTGTTGAAGTGTATGGTCGCGGGCAGGGATACACAGCCGAACTTGCTTTTGTCCCACTTGCCGAATCTCTGGCACGGCCGCATGGACTGAAAAGTATAGGTATAGTCCCCAAAGTTCCAGGAGTAATGCGGCGACGCAGCATGGAATACCCGGCAGGAGAAACAGGGAATGTCTGGCAGGAACCACCCGTCTCTCTCTAGAAGCAGGAGCAGGTTAAAACGCGATGACGGGGAGAGCTCTAGGGTACGGGCTCCAAGACGGTATAGCATCGTACGGCTCGTAAGAGCTAACGCAGCCCTGGCTTCGGGCGGCAGATAGTCCATAACGCAGATGACGATATCTAGAGGAACAGTCTCGAGGGACCACGCCTTCGTAGGTTCGGAGTATACCAGAGGAGGTGCAAGGGGCCGAGGTGGCTCTGTCTCGAGCGACTTTCGGTGGCGCCGCGTAGGCTCAGGCGACCGTGCCCGAGGCTGCTCTATATGCAACAGTCTATGGAGAGCTGCCCATATCTGACGTGGAATTCGCGATGCCATGTTCGTGTTTCGACAGGTTAGGTGTTTGGACGGATAGAAGTCGCGTAGAATGATGTTAATCGCCGGAACGGTCTGGAGGCAGGATAGCCGCCTTTTATAGGGATGTACTAAGCGGAGGGCAAGGAAGCGGAGATGGGCTGAAAGTCTCCGAGATAGGTAGATGAGACACTGCTGGGTTTTGAGTTCGAAGAAATCCAAGGTATTCTTGAACCTTAAGATGCTTCCGATACGCGGCGGGCTAGCGATAACAGCCCCAGGAAACCGTTTACAATGCGAGAGGACGTCAAGGATGATTTCAAGACTTAGTACCAGATATGGCCAGTCTAAGCCAGGCGCGGAGAACCGCGGCTAAGGAGGCACTTCACTACAGCTAGTTTGATGGTTGCTCGGCTGAGGGATTCAGGGTGATGCTAGTAAGCCGCAGCTCGAAGAAAATTTGGGTCAGAGGCGTCCTCAACCTGCCGCGCCCAACGCACCATATTGCCCAGTTACCTAGGTACCTAGGAAACATTGTTCCCTTCTTACCTAAGCTTAGATACAACGAAACACATGAATAGATTATCATGACAGCCAAAAGAGTCAGCGACAAACGTAACAACTACTCAGGTCGCCAGATCACAGTCTATCAGCATGCCCAGATAATGCTACGGACTCTATGTTAGATTGGTATGCTTGGCTATCTGTATGCCCTCAAGGCCCGAGCTCCACAGGGGGTGTATCCTCCCCCAGGGCCTGAGCCTCAACTCGACCATTACGTTACCCATCGGCCCAACACCTACGGCAATCAATACCCATCCATTCTTTCATCGAGAAGAAGGTCCTCCGCGCTCTTACCAGCTTCCAAGCCCTGACAGGCCCACTAGAGCTAATGTTCTACGACGAAGGACAGGTCTACCACTATCAATATATGAGGATGGCTTTGTAAATACGGAACAGTGAAGGAGTACGTGGCATAAATGTCTATTTGGCCGACCAAGATGTTGACCAGTGCCAGTTACACATGGCCCACAGACGCAGCACGATATTATCCCAACCTCCTGGTAATGTACGTGTGCTTCTTCCCTTTGTGAAACCACACATCATATCCTTGAAACTTCCCACGAGTCCACTCATCATCGGTCGTCCTTTCCTCCTTGGCCTTCGTGTTCGTGTAGAGCAGGCTGTCTTTGTGGAACGTGCGCTTCTCCCTTCTGACAGTAACCCACTTATAGGCTTCTCTCTCCTCATTGTGTTCGCTCACGTCCTCCTCTTGAACGCCATAGTCCATATCCTGATCTCCTGAAGACTGCTGTTCCATCTTATACGTATACTCCGGGCGCTGTGCTCCGCCGCCGCTTTGTTGAAAGTAAATACCCTGAATTGGATTGTCGCCTGCGGACGCGATCGATCCTCCGGCTGTGGCTGATGGCTGACCGTATGCCGAATGTGCGAGGTTCGAAGGTCGCGGGGGTCGAAAAGGGCATCTCAGTGGGTTTAGAGCTCTCCAGCATTATTCCCTGATCATTTTAGATAATTGCCTGGATGCCCTGGACGATCATTTGCGCATCCGGGCTGTAGGCTTCAATGTAGGAAGATTTGTCCGAAATAAACGTGCTGGGACAAAAGGCATGAGGTAGGCGTCACCGGTCAGCGACACGTACCAGAGTCGAATAGACGTGCCAATTGCCGTCGCCGCATATATCTGCTTCCTTCCAGTGGAGTTGAGGTCGGTTATGCAGGCATCATGTGCCTGGGTTTCCAGTGTGTCAATCTCGCTCTGGGTCGCCGTGGCCTTCTTCGCTTCAACGAACAAGATCATGCACCATTTCGACTTCCACCTGTCAACCCCAATGTCGACTCTCCTTTCATCCTGACCCATCCTCGTCGGTGGCTATTCGGTGGTGATGTTCCAGTCCGGGCCAATGAAAAAGACCTCCTTGAAGACGTGGCGCGGTGATTAGACCCTACGATGATCTGCCCGTATACGTAGATCGATCGGGCGCGGCGATGTCCTTATTGTGTCCTGGCCATCTCGTGTTCTGTCACCTAATTCGTTCCACTTGTCCGAACAATCCATGGCCCCCTTCCGCATGCGTCTGACTCCAACGCTCTGATCCTGCAGGTTGTCTGGACTCCGTGCCTGGCCAAGCCTCCAGTTGGATTTACCTGTCAGTGAAATGTGTGGGAGGTACGTGGGCCCGTCTGACTCTGGGTTTGTCACCGACTACCTCAGGATTCCATTATTCTATCCGCATCGTCTTATCATCATTGAACCACCATTTGATCTCACCCCCCATGAGCTTAGTCCACCACTTTGAATCATCACCTAGATCCGGGCTCGCTGAAGATGAAGAACATAGTACGATGGTTCCTTGGGGGACGTGGGTAAAACGGATTGCAGTTGGAGACTCAACTATTTCCGTGTCGGATTGTCTGCAGCATACGCCGAGAGCCGCCAAGCTGCTATCCAGGTATTCAAGCAAGATACCCGCACAGGTGCGCAGTAGCGGTGATCCAGGAACTAGGCGGTGAAAGAGCCGGAGTTGTCTGAGGTTCTGCAGTGACGCGAATGAGAGATAGAAAAGGCGATCATTATCAGGAGGGTTGAGAGGTCGAGAGAGACTCTCAGGGAAGGCGGGGAGGCTGCCAGATGACATAGAAGGCGCACAAAAGTTCTGCTTTGAATATGCAGGGTCTAGGTCGGGAAAGAGTAGATGGGTAACAAGCCCACTGCTCAAGGGTTGGAATACAACGTCGGGGTGAAGAGGGTTCTCGTATTTCCCTAGAATTTGGGCTCGGCCAAAAGTCGTGGTAACCTGATACACATTAGCTACTGCTTTGAATGCCGGGTTGAGATCACTGGGTTTATGTCTTACCGCAAGAGCCTCGTCAAGTCGATAGACACCCAAATCATTATACCGGACCCATACTCCTTCAATCATCTCCTCCCGTGCGAGCGGAAAGAAAATTCCAACATAGTTGCGGCGTTCAGCCGGATGAAGTGTCTCCTGAGGAGGGAATGGAGCATCCTCAGAACCGCCACGATGGGGATGAATCCAGTACACATCACCGCCACGACAGAATACCGTGAGACCTGTCAATCCTTCCAGATTGATACAACGTACTCGCGCTGGTAGATGTCCTTCATCGTACCAGGCTAAAGGCGGACGAGGCGGATTAGGCGTGTCCCATAGCTGAAAATTTCTCGGGGACTTGACTCGCAGGAACCGACCCTACGATTGTTAGTCCACCTTGGGAGTTCAGTTGAAAACATCTCACTAGCCTTCAGCTCGAGCTGTAATTCTCCAAGGTCACCAACATCTTCCACAACGTACCAGGCGTTGCTTAAGGTTTTAATCGATGCTAAGCTGGAACCGTCCTCGACGAAGTCCAATCTTCTGACCCCCAAGTCGTCCAGGTACAACGTGATGCGACCGGATTGACCTGGACTCCTAACCAGTCCTTTGTCACGGTCCCAATACCTGACAGACGCGAACGGAAGCTCCTCTTCTGTGGCTTTCCCATCTACTAAAGAATCATATTTACGACGCCGGTACAACGCCGAGAGTAACCTCCACAGCGGGGACTCAGGACAATGCTGGACGATCATGTCACACAGTACCCGGGGCATACCGCGTATTGAGGATAAAAGACCATCAATATCAGCGGTAAAGTCGTCCAAAAAAGCAGCAGAGCGGCTAGGCCAGGCTTGATAGCGCGTGTTGGGCAATGCCTGGGTCCAACCACCGACGACCCAGATGTCTTTGAGGCTCAGTCGCATATCATGCTGATTTAACATGCGGTAGCAGTCAACGTGGTAGATGAACGCATCTCTCTGTCGGAGACACTGCTCGCATGAGGGGTGACGGCAAAGCCGCCACAGCGAAGAGCGGGCCCTTTCGTAAGCTGTCTTGTACTGGAATCCGTGTCCGTGTGGAGGAAACGAGAAACCGAGGGTGTAGGCTGAAAAGGTCGGAGATGCCCAGTCTCCAATGACTGCAAGGGTCCATTAGACATTTCTCGCTGAAGACAGATGGCTGCGACGTGGGTACCTGCCGCGACCGTCTCACCGAGCCAAATGGGAAATCGGCAGATCACACAGTACGCATTCTGCAGGGGGATGTGGCATATCGGCTTAGAATATCCCTCGGCATCAACGCCTGGTGGCTGAGTTGACGGTTTCATGGCACGGGTTTGCTGCCCGTCTTTTAGGGGCGTAGACTGAGCTGGGAGAGAGGAAGACGGAGTCTGAACGTCCCTGGAGATGGCGGCGGCGTCACGTGCGATACGTGGGGCAGGATTCCAGCCTTCAGGAGGTCAATCGAAGAATAGGTAAATCATCTTACGGATACTGGGGAGCAATGAAGCAACTTGGGATGAACACTGGTACAAATGGCTGAACATCAGCTGCCAGGTGAGCGTACCTCTGATCGTCATCGTCTACGATGTTATCTCATGAGTCCCCGGCTAATAGCATGACAGATGTTTCAGGGGGCGGCGGCTTCTCTGCCGGCTTTATAGAACGAAGTACTCGTAAAACATGCCACTCCATCGCACGCCTACGTGCAGAAGGAGACTGGCAATGCTAGATGAACAAGTGATTGATTCTCAAACAGCATCTAACCGGACAGCAGTCCCGCCCTCAACCTTGGCAATGCCTGCCAATAAGATGCGATATATGCCGCCGCCAACTCCTACAACGCCTCGCAATGCACCGCCGAGCTTCCGAAAGCCCCCAACTCCTTCCATACCGAACCCTCCAGCTGCCAGGACGAGCCTAGCGGCAGGAACAAGAAAAGAAACCAGAGTCCACAAGAGGAGAGGCGGCACGACACGATGCAAACCGCTAACCCCAACACGCCTCACACAGCGCTGACCGCCAACAGCCCTTCATAAGCCCTCTCCAGCGTCCGCCCGCCCATCCCAGGCACCATCCGCAGCTGCGCCATGCTCGCGAGTCGACCGCCCTCCTCCTCGCCCATCAGCTCCAGGTAATCGACCAGGTCGCGCGCCTTCTTGGCCCCGAAACCGTGCAGCGACCGGATCGCCGCCACGTCCCGCGAGTTGACGATGTCCAACAGCTGCCTCTTCCGCGGCGTCAGTGCGCCGGCTTCCTCCTCCGACGCGTCCCCCGCCGGCGGCACTGCCATGACGTGGACCCGGGCCTTCAGCTTCCGGCTGGCCTTGGACCGCGCGGGCTTATCCATGAAGCTCTCGTCATCGACGTCGGCGTCGCCTCCGTCGTGGTACGAGTCGTCTTGCTCATCGGCGTCGTAGGAAGCGCTCCGCTTGGACGATTTCTTGTCTGCGCGAGACTTCCTTGCTGGCTCTGCATCCCCGGCGGCCGTCGAGCTCGGGTCGACTGTGCCAGCGCCGTGGTCTTTCTTCCCCGCGAGTCTCGCCCTCAGCTTCTCGATCTTGCTTAGAAGCTTGGCCTGGCCCGGGAAAGAAGGCAGCGCCAGCTCGTAGTGGCGAAGAGCGCCCTCGTCGTCTCCGCGCTCCTTGTGCTGTCGAGCCAGCAGGAGAAACCGCAGCCCGTCCGACCGCGCGTCGTCGTGGCGGCCGTCCTCAATTCGGCGCTCGAGCGCCTCCAGTCGCCGCTGGACCGCCTCGCTGATTTCGGTGGACATAGATTGGCTCTGAGACTGCTGCGCTGACTCGGGTGTGGGCTTTGGCGCCTCCGCTGCTGCCCTTGCGGCGAGGATCTCCTGCACTTTCCGCTCTACCATGGCCTCGATCTGCGCGGCGGATATAGAGGGCTGAGCCGCGGGCTGGGGTCGCGCAATCGATGGCTGCGAGGGCCGCGCAAGCTTAGTAGGCCGCATGGCTGGCTCAGAGTCTGACGGGCGCTTGTTAGAGTTCGACCGTCGGAGGCTGGCCGTCGCTGGCGCTGTCCGCTGCACTGCCGACTTTGACCGATCCGTGTATACGGAGAATGCCTTGATGGGCTTGTCTTTCTCGACTGCCGCCTTCGCAGCAAGCGTGCCGGTGTGGACGTTGTGCGCGTTGGCGAGCGGCCGGAGTGGCTGCCGTTGGATATTAGATCCGGTGAGGGAGGTCGACCTGGGTGGCTGCTTGAACACGACCTCATTCTCGATCTCGCGCACCTCGATACGCTTGGCCCGGGAGCTGACGTTCAAGCTGCTGAGGGTATCGAGATGATAGCTCCGGATTGGGGCGAGGTTGAGGATCATAATGGTGATGCCGTTGTTCTGGCCCAGTGAAAGGATTCTCGTCATCTTCGATTCCCGGTAGGGAATGCGCTTGTCACCACGCGAGATGGCATCGATGCACTGGCTAAGGACGAAGAGGCTCTTGTTGATCGCTGCAGACTCGATGAGCCGCTCCTTGCCGTTGTCGGTCCTGCGGTTGTCCTCGGATCCAGCCAAGTCGATGGCTGAGGCGATGCTCTCCCGGACCATGTCTCCCGTGGTCTGCGTCACCTTGACGCGGAGGATAGCGTGGCTCCTGCTGCTGTGAGCGTTCAGTTTGGTAGCCGCTGTTACACGGTTGTTGTTAGCCTCGATGTAAAGCCGCTCGAAGTCCTTCAGGTCTTCACAGGAGCGCTCGGACAGCCCGACGACGATGGTCTTGCCGTCCTTCTCCCGCAGCGGCAGTCCCGCTGGGGTCCGCTTCTCAGGTGGCTCGAGCAGGTCGAACACCTTGTCATTGTAGATCTCGTAGTAGGATAATGCGATATCCACTGTGGTGTCGCCGCCTGTGTCCTTTGCGATCTTCTTCCCGCGACGGAACACATTGCTCAGCAGCCTGGGGATGACGCCGCGCTCGGCAAGCTTCAGTCCTCCTCGCATCGTGTGCGTCTTGCCAGTGCCAGTGACTCCATAGGCAAATATCGTGACGTCCAGTCCTTGGAATAGTGCCTTGATATGTGGTGCCACTGCACGGATTACGGTCAGCAAGGGAGAAGGAGCATCAATTGCAGCGATGCCGACGTGCCTTCGGCTGTAAACAGCGCCTCCTGATTTGTGGCCTGGTCATAGACGCTGTTGAAAGCGAAGGAGAACTCCTCGGTCTCATTCTTCGGGTTCGGAATCTTGACGACCTGTCTGCCATCATTGTTGCTGTCGGCCCAGACTATCGTGTCCTTGTCCAGCTCGGAATTGAGCAGTGGCCGTATCCGCGCGACTACTCGAACTGACATCCTGCATCAATGGGGACGGAGAGGAGAGGAAAAATCGCAATAAAGAGAAGCCAGACAAAGGAGAACCCAAGGGCAGCCGGAGTAAATGATTTGGAGGGGCAATTGACGATGTTGGCAGTTCACTCCGCAAAAGCTTTGATGCTTAAGCCCTGTCTGCTCGGGTTTGGCTGTGTTTGGGACGGCCCGAGATGTCGTTGCCCACGGCAACGCTGAGGGTGATCCGTGCACACCAGTCGATGTGGCGCTCCTCTTTATGTGGCTTTGCTAGTGTGGCTCACTCACGCTACTACGATTAGCCGTGCCGGTCAGGTTTCCGGCTTCTGGCGATCGAAAATCCTCGGAGGCATCTCGACACTTGTGAGCTACCTTCCGCTGCCCAAACAGCTCCTGCAGAGGCGATGCGCGGTCAATTGCCCTTGACGCGGGCCTCCCGAACCCTGCGTCTGCAGCGGAGGCCGCAATATGTCTGCTTGCAATGCCGGGCCATCCAGATCAGCGCGACGCCCACGACCGAGTCGCCGAAAACTGGAGGCGACGCATTCGGAGCTCCTGGTGATGGACTGAGGGACACGGCCGGTAAGCAACCCAGCTCTCTCGATTATCTGGCCGTGCCCTAACATGTCGTGATCTCATAGATGCACGATTCGAAGTGCTGGGCTCGCCATACTCGCTGCTCTCAGTTACGCTCTCGGCTTCCCAGAAGCTGTATACAAGGCGGGGAACCCTCGTCTCCGTCGCAGGCAAGGCACA
Source organism: Pleurostoma richardsiae (assembly GCA_030052745.1). Lineage (NCBI taxonomy): Eukaryota > Fungi > Ascomycota > Sordariomycetes > Calosphaeriales > Pleurostomataceae > Pleurostoma > Pleurostoma richardsiae. The sequence continues at coordinate 201,712 of JANBVO010000050.1, forward strand.
AAACGTACGCTGAACTCCTGTTACACTATTATTCTGAGATTTACGAGGCAAGCTGACAAGGTCCCATGATACAGGCTCAATCGACCCTCTCCCTGCTCTCCCCAATCCGCCACGCCCTTCTCGGCCGACCTTTCCTCTACCAACGCATCACCTCCACGACGCCCCTCACTACCCTGATCGCGACCAAGTCTCCGAACACGACCTTCAGCATCCTCCACCTCGACGGTACCACCGACTGGGTCGTCGCCCAGCGCACCGCCCTCCTCGCCTGGACCGGCCACACCCTGACCATCAGCCCGCGCATCCAGCGCGGCCTGTCGGTCGCCCACTGGGGCAGCTCCCACCTGACGGGCCGCGGCCTCGCCGCGCTCGCTTCCCCGGGCCAGACCTACCAGCTCACGCTCGAGGAGGGCGAGGAGCTCGTGCTGCACCCCAGCCACGTGGTCGCCTACTCGGTCAACCGCAACCCGCCGCTGCCCTTCCGGCTGCGCAGCTCGAGCCTGCGGCTGCAGGTCCCCTCGGTGCCGGAGGCCTGGGTGCCCGCGGGGGTGGCGCGCTTCTGGGCGGCGATGCGCGACACTGGCACGTACAAGGCGGCCGCGCGGGCGCTGTTCGCGCTGCGCACGGCGGCGCGCCGGTCGCTGTGGGGCGACCGGCTGTTCCTACAGTTCCGCGGCCCGGCGACGATCGTGATGTCCAGCAGGGGGGCGCGCATCCGCGACGTGCTCACGCGGGACGACGTCAACGAGATCGCGGACGCGGAGGCGGGCGTGGTGCCCAAGGCGGTGGAGCTGGCGGTGGCGCCGCCGAAGAGGGAGGCGGAGGCGGCGCTCTCGAGCAAGGACGAGGCGCCGGTGGCCATCCACGTGGCGAGCGTGGGGGGAGACGGGAAGGTGCAGTTCGAGGACGTCAAGGACCTGAAGGACTTTGTGCGGTGACGGGGGTGTTGATGCCGCCCGCGGAGACGCGAGACGCGGTTGGGTGTCCTTGCATATCATTTTCTCTATGTACCAACAATGCTACAAGCCATGCATCATGTGTTCCATGACCTCCGCATACGAACCACACTAGTTAGTGCTACTGTAGGACTACGCGATGGACGTGTTGGGAGCTTCTTGCTTGGGCAGTAAAGCTGGATGTACGCGTGCTCGGCCGACTGGGTTCGGGCGTCATGTCAGCAGAACCTACCAAGAGCCGAGGGGTGGCCCATCCCGCAACCTGCTTGAATAAGCTTGATGACCGATGTATGAGAAATGTGACAAGTGGTTGTTGTTCCGAATTCCGAAGAAGCATGTGAGTGAGGCCAGCCAGGGCTCTTGTACGTCGCAGCTCCGAATCCGAGCACGTCAAGTCGTGCGTCCTTGTGATGATGATATTGTCCCGCCCGCCCTCGCCTCTTCGCTGACCCCGAGGGTTCCCAGACCCGAACGACGAGCACGATGCAGCAGGCCTATCAGGTCAGATTGGAATCCTTCGGGCGGTAGAATTTCCTTGTTGGGACGTCAGACTCCGAAGACCACCTCTAACTCCGCTTACTCCGTAACCTGAACATCGTATATCAGAAAGACAGAAGGTCGAGGAGAAAAGACCACTGCAAAGGGACCAGAGTAGCTGGGGAGTGCGAGGTACCTAATGAAATGGCCCGCCTCGGTCTCCGAGCGCCAAGGGAGCCCTACGGCAAGACTCCACCGGCGCCGTCAGGAGATCTCGCCAAGGGAGCGGGAGACTTGCGGCCAATGGTGCCGTAGAATGATTAGATCTTCCCCATGCTCGGCTCCTCGCGCTTTCGCCTGCCAGAAATTAAAGCCGAGCCACGCCTCTCGCCCGAGTCCGAAACGGTTCGCCCGCTGCCCCCCTGACTGACCGGGTGTTTGATGGCAACCAAGATGTCGCCATATCTGGACTAGCAGCTGTAATCATTTGATGTCTGCACTATGGAATGCTTTTGGAGAAGCATGAGGGTGTGTACGAGCTTGTAGGCGACCTTCCATAGGCGTATAGGGATGGATGGAAGCATGCTGACAAGGACTCTTCGCCGTGGAAGTCCTCGTGGTCAAGCTATCACAACCTCGTCAGCTTTGGCTCGCAGCTAGACAAAGCTAGGATAAAGGCATGCCATGTGTGTGCTGGCTAATCCGAACTAGTTAAGCAGAAGCCGGCTCGTCTCCCCCGCAAACCCGCTCCTCGGCCTTACGGTGGTTGGGTAGGACTGAGCCCGTATCCCCTTTTTGTTGGTCGGGTCCCCGAGGATGTGACTATCATACCGGGATGGTTGCAGGGGTCTGGATTTCTCAACTTTCTTTATGATACCTGGCCTGCCCTCCTCCCTCCTACCGTTGAGCCTCATCTTTCTTTTCGTCGACCTCTCTTGGCAGGTCCTCAGTTGCCATCGTTTAAATACCGTTCGCCATCTTCCTTTGTCCTCTTCCTCGAGCAACCTCTTCCTATTCCTCCTTCTCATCAGTCCCCCTTTCCCACTAGACCCTCGGACGCATTTTAATTTCGATCTACCGGGTACTCGTGCCGTCGAGATACAAGATCACAGAAGAGTCACTGAGAAGCAGACGGCATGGCCCGCTCACGCGCCAACTCAGACTCCTCGATGACGCTCGAAGGCCACCGCACAAGCGGAGAGAAGGATGCTGCTCCTTACCACGACGCCGCGGCCACTAGCGCCCGGCCCTCGCTGGAGCGCATCCCCTCGCAGAACCAGGAGACCGAGGCCAACATCTGGCCCGACCCTGACAATGTCGTCGAGGCGGACCTCGAGAAGGGCGGCGCCGTGCCCACGCCGCCCCCCGCGGCGCCTCCCGGCATGAACCCGGCCGACTTCCCCGACGGCGGCATGCAGGCGTGGCTGGTGGTGTTCGGCGGCTGGTGCGGGCTGTTCTGCACGTTCGGGCTCATCAACTGCATCGGTGTCTTCCAGGAGTACTACGTCGCCGGCCCGCTGAGCGACTACAGCAACTCGGCCATCTCGTGGATCCCGTCGATGGAGGTGTGGGGGATGACCTTCTTTGGCCTGATTGTAAGTCGCCCAAGGAAGACCACTTACACTACCTGACCCTCTAACGCTGTGGCTTCCAGTTCGGCCGGCTGTTCGACACGTACGGCCCGCGGTGGCTCCTCATCATCGGCACCATCTTCTACGTCTTCGGCCTGATGATGGTCTCCCTGTCCAAAGAGTACTACCAGTTCTTCCTCTCGCAGGGCGTTGTCGCCGCCATCGGCTCCTCCGCCGTCTTCAACGCCTGCATGTCCTCCGTGGTCTCGTGGTTCTTCCGCCGCCGCGCCGCCGCCTTCGGCATCATGGTGTCGGGCTCGTCGCTCGGCGGCGTCGTCCTGCCCATCATGATGACCCACATGATCCGCGAGGTCGGCTTCCCCTGGGCCATCCGCACCGTCGCCTTCCTCTTCCTGTTCCTGCTCAGCATCGCCTGCCTCACCGTCCGCAGCAGACTGCCGCCGCGGCCGCGGCCGCTGGTCGTGAAGGAGTATTTGGCTGGCTTCAAGGAGCCTGTGTTCACGCTCACCATCGTCGCGTCCTTCCTGTTCTTCTGGGGCATGTTCCTGCCCTTCAACTACATCATCCTGGAGGCACAGACCGTCGGCGTCCGCGCGGGTCTCGTTGAGTACCTCCTGCCCATCATCAACGCTGTTAGGTAAGAGATCGACCCCCTGCGCCCGCACATGCTCCGTCCAAGCGACAAGAACACCCACTGACAATCTCTCCTCCAGTGTCGTCGGCCGAATCGCCCCTGGCATCGTCGCCGACCGCGTCGGCCGCTACAACGTCGTCATCTTCATCACCGCCCTCTCCGCCGTCATCACCCTGGCTCTCTGGATCCCGGGAAAGAGCGCCGCCGCCATCATCGTGTACGCGATTCTCTTCGGCTTCAGCTCCGGCGGCTTTATCAGTTTGGCCCCGACCTGCATCGCCCAGATCTCCGACATCCGCCAGATCGGTGTGCGCACAGGAACCGCCTTCGCAGTGCAGAGCTTCGGCGCGCTGACCGGTTCGCCCATCGCGGGCGCGATCCTCAGCGCCCAGGGCGGCACGAGCTACTTGGGCCTGCAGCTGTTCTGCGGGTGCACGATGGCGGCCAGCGTGGTGGTGTTCATAGCGGCGAGGACGCTGCAGGTCGGAATGAAGCTCAAGAAGGTGTAATTAGGCGTGCCCCCGCACAGAGCACAGTCGAGTTGTCGACCGGTCCCCCTGCTTTCCACGATGGAATCGTGGTTGTGGCCTTTTGGCGCGTTTGGAAAATCGTGCCTGTCCGGCGGTGTCCGGCGGCACTGAAGATACCACTCTGGAGTTTCGGTAGAAAGGCCTGCTTCCAGGACGGAATGTCATCATAGAGAATATTGTCATGGAGTAAAAATGGGCCATAGAAATAATGCATCGCAGGCTGAAGATGCAGTCATGCCCTCTTGCGCAACTTGATCGACTACGTTTCGGTGTTGTGAACTTGGAATCCCGGTCGGCGTCAAGCCATGTCTCACACCTGGCACCTCAGCCTACACACGTCACACGTCCGAATCATAGTCACGGTCTCCAGTTGTTCACTTATGTATGTGAAGCAATCTAAGCGAGGGTATCTAAGGGAGGACGGACTTCTTCATGTCTCAGCCTCAATCCGCCTACGCGTCATCGCCAGATGTCTCCCCAGGCTCGTCGCTCCCTCTCCTCTTCCTCCTGCCGAGGCACAGCATCCGCAGCACCTCGTTCCAGAAGCCCTCCGGCTCGGTAGTCAGCGACGCCTCGTACGCGTCGATGATGGGCTTGTCCCAGACCAGGTCAGCCTGCGCCGGCGGGACCACCCTGGTGCGCCGGAACACCTTCCACCCGCCGTAGGTGAGGACGGCGACGAACACCATGGTGTAGTACGAGAAGAAGGTGCCGACATCCCAGTAGCCGGGCAGGAACGTCGTGTAGCCGTAGCACCCGACCGTGACGGTCATGCCGACGACGCCGACCCACGCGCAGTAGGGCTGCGCCCAGCCGACGTAGGGCAGGGTGCGGCGGTCGACGCCCTGCGCCTTGAGCGCGCGGTGGAAGAAGATGTAGGTGACGGACATGATGATGTAGTCGATGAGCTGCGCCGCCTCGGTCAGGTTGGCGAACCACTGCACCGCCTGCGCCGTGCCGCTCGACACGCACAGGAAGGACAGCAGCGGGAAGATCATGGTCACGGCGAAGCAGTAGATGGGGATGCCGCTCTTGGTGCACTTCATGAAGATGCGTGGCGCCTGGCCCTCCAGGGCGAGCCCGTACAGCGAGCGCATCGCGCAGTACGTGTAGGCGTTGCCGGCCGAGAAGATGGACGTCACCAGCAGGGCGTTGGTGATGTGCGGCAGCACGGCGACGCCCATGTTCTGCATGGCCACCACGTAGGGCGAGCCGGCGGCGGTGCCGCTGGCGGCGTTCTCGTTGAGCTTCGGGTCGTTGTAGGGGATGATGATGCCGACGCAGAGGGCGCCGCCGATGAAGAAGAAGCCGAAGCGCCAGTACATGGTCTTGAAGGCCTGCTTGAGGTAGGTGCGCGGGCGCTGCGTCTCGCCGGCCACCATGGCGAGGTACTCGGGGCCGACGATGGTGAAGGCGGCGGACCACAGCGCGCCCAGGAAGCCCTCGAAGCGGCCGAGGGCGCCGGTGGTGATGGACGCGGCGAAGGAGCCCGGGTTGTTCCAGTAGCGGAAGCCGTACGCGTCGTGCTGGGGGTTGCCGCCGACCATGGTGACGAAGGTGAAGGAGAAGACGATGAGGATGAGCAGCAGCTTGCCGCTGGACAGCCAGAACTCGGCCTCGCCGTACCAGCGCACGGCGAAGACGTTGAGCACGGCGTACAGCACGACGCAGCCTGCGCAGACGGCGGCGACCGGGATGTCGTCGCGCCAGAAGGTGAGGACCAGGTTGAGCGCGGAGACCTCGAAGGGGATGAGGGTCGCCTCGTAGAGGAAGAAGTTCCAGCCCGTCATGAAGCCGAAGGCCTCGTCCACCCACTTGCCAGCCATACGCACAAAGGAGCCGGACACAGGCATGTAGACGGCCATCTCGGCCATGCAGTTGTTGACCAGCGCCAGCAAGCACGAGTACAGCGCGTACGCGATCAGTAGGCTGCCGGGCCCGCCGCTGATGAGCCCGTTGGCAATCGACACGAACAGCGCCGTGCCAATCGATCCGCCGACGGCGATGAGCTGAATCTGTCGGTTGCCCAGGTTTCGCTTCAGCGAGTCCGCGTTGCCGGTGATCTCGACCAGCCCCTCGTGCACGTCCGACTCGTAGCCCTTCTTCTCATCACCACCAGCGGCGCCGCTCCCCGCGATGCTCGGCTCGCGCTGTATCTCGGCCACCATCTTCGATGCTTATCTCGTGCCTCAGTCCTCGTTCTTCTTCCTTTTCGCGTCTTCCTGCTCGAGGGAAGACAATGAGACGTGTATTGAGGGTCGAGGATCGAGAAGAGGTCGAGAGACGACGAGAGCTCCAGGAACACCATCACACGACTCGCGCGGGATGTGTCTCGGTTATTAAGACGCAGACCCTGATCACCGCCTGCCCCAGATTGCGGATGGCGGATTGCGGACTGCGGCACCCACCGCCCTGGATCCTCGCCGTCGTGTAACCCCCCAGAACCGAGGGTATGCCCCCCAAATACCCCCCACTGGATGCGGGATACGGGGACTCCAATTGGGAGAGGCTGGGAGAGGCGAATCTCTTCACCGTGATTGGCAACGTTACCGTCCCTACAGGGGCTTGAGGGGGGCCAGAGGAAGGCCAACGGGGGCCTCCAGCTATCACCGACAGCACGCTTGACGTCAGAGTCGCCTGCAGGAAGACGAACGCTAAGTCCATCCAGGCAGGCCAGTCCCGCTAAAGTGTGTGTTGCGACAGGGCGGGCGAGGTGGTCTCGGGCGACCCTCTTATCGACGGCGAGGCACGAATAAGGGCCCTTATCTGCGAGGTATTTTCCCGCTTCGCCACAGCAAAAGACGACGTTTTTTCCCCTTGTGTTGGTCTTTTGTGGATTGTTACGTACAAGTTTTCATGGTACGGCGACGGTGCCTGGATCTAATGCACGCTTCTGGATTAAGGGTCCGGGACGGCGAGGCTCACGCTGTAATTGCCTTTCCCAGGTGTGCTACAGTGTCTCACAATTTCTTCGACTTCCTTTGTTTCCCTTTCTCGGTTGCGTCGCCGCTAAAATGGGCGGCGAGTCACGCTGAAGATACTGTACCTCTACGCACACGGCACGCAAGTTCAGTTACCATTCGCAACTCGGCTTCTACTACATCTGTCCTTGCGAATCTCATAGGGTTGCGAATAAGCTCTTACACAAAATGGTGAGATTGCAGAAGGCGTGATAACAGTCATCTCTATTTCGAATTGAACTCCGCAAGGGATATAGGATGCTGGTCCAGTCCCTTTTGAACAGCATTTGCCGTTCTCAATCAAGAAGACGTGTGTGAGAGCACGAGAGTACGGAATATTGTTGTCTTTCGAGCCTACACATGAGATTCTGCGTAGACAGTGGAATCATGCAGTATTGCGAGCAAAACTTTCAATGAATACACTCACCATCTAAGATGTCAACAGAGCTAGAAGAACCACCGTTCACGCACCAGGTCCATCTCGTTGCAGCAGCAATTCAGACAAGGAGTTCTCGCTGCAACTGGGTATGCTAGAGGACAGTCGGCGAAGGAGAAGCCTAGCTTTAATGTCTTGTACTGCTGCAAAGATTGGATCGAAGGCCATCCCCCCGAAGAAGTGCTCAGGGTCACTCTTGTAACCATTTACATTGACCAGAAATGCTGGTCCAGAAATGTAAACCAGAACATAGCCCGTAAAGACTACTCCGGCAACTACAAGATCCAGAGCACCGGAGGTATCAAACTATGATCGTGACAACAGTGGCCTGAATGAAGTCTTAATAAGGTCAACTAGCGGCAACTTGGCGCATCTAAACCAGCCGCCACACCTTAACCGTTCCTCGTTACCTTATCAACCTACCCGGCTAGCTCATATACGATAAGTCATAAAGAATATGAGCAAAGTATCAAGAAACACCAAGTAGGGATCTAAATCATGTTGAAAAACTGGAACTCAAAGGCTGAGCGGTATGCCCCTAACGAACACGCTTATAGACTACCTGCCCGACGTACCACATCCCCCTCACATTAGTTACTCGATCCATCCTCCCTTCTTCATCTCTTTACTTGTCCACTCCTCAAGCCTCGCAGCCAGATCCAGATCCTTGGCTGCCGAGCTCTGGTAGCTCGGCTCCACGAGGACCGACCTCTGGCAATAGTACATCCCGCTCTGCTGCCTCTTCATGCCGGGACTCGCCGCGCAGAAGACGCTCGACCAGGAACCCTCGTCCCCGCCCACACGCACCAGGCTGGCGACCAGCCTCAGCCACATCGACAGCGACTCGACGTGCTCGCCGAGCTGGCTCTCCACCACTCCGGGGTGCACGGCGGCCGTCCAGATCTCGCCCCCTCCGGCCTTGGCCTTGGCCGAGTCTGGGCCGTACAGCTTGTTGAGGGTCTTGATATGCAGGATATTCGCGAGCTTGGACTGGCCGTAGCGATCCATAGGCGCGCTGTTCTTGAGAGAGATGTCATCGAAGTTGATCCCTCCCTTCGGCGCGACAAGGTGGCCCGACGACGTCACCCCCACGATACGCACACTTCCGGGGGGGAGACCCTTGGCAGTGGCGAGAAGCAGGGGCAGGAGGTGGTACGTGAAGACCCAGTGGGCGATATAGTTGGTCTGGAACTGGGCCTCGTAGCCGTCCTTGCTGATCTCGAATGGGGTGGCCATGATGCCTGCGTTGTTGACGAGGCCGTGCAGCGCGGTCTCTTTGGACAAGAACTCCTTGGCCGCGGAGACGACGCTAGACAGCGAGAGATGGTCCATCTCTAGGATACTGATGTGGGCGTTTGGGTAGAGTGCCTTGATACCCTTGGTGGCCTTTGCCCCTTTGGTCTGGGAGCGAGCGCACAGGTAGACGTGGGCGCCGTGCTGTGCGAGTCGTGCAACGGTATAGTAGCCGCTGCTGTAAGGTAAGCATCATGTTCCTGGTGAAAGGAGGGATACACTGACATGCCAGAGGTACCGCCCGTGACGATGTACACTTTGCCGGTGAGGTCCGGCAGAGAATCAGGATGAAACGTCATCCTTGCTGGCAGGTGTGTCGAATAAGATCGAAGGCTGATATTGTGTATAGGTCTCAGTATAGTGAATAAGTATTGCTAGAGAGTCTAAGTCCAACTGAGAATAGATGCCGATGAAGGACAGAAGCATCAGGATGTCATGCAGGCGGCCCTGAACCTCTTTATAGGTAGGTGAAAGGTCAGGACGAGACGACGGAAGTCCGCTCCGCGCCATATTTCCGTTCGAGTCTGAAACGAATCCCGCGGGTTCGGCACCCTGCACAGCCCCTCTGTACGCGAATCGAAGCTCGAATTGACTGCTGAATCGTATCAACTCCCAATGTTCCACGAAGATGAAGCCATCGAAGGATTGCGCCCCGTCTGATTCTGGTTAAGCGCGAGTGTGAGCCAGCTGCATGACACCATCGCTCATTAGGCCTAGATCAATTGACTTAGTACTGAGCTGACCATTCACAGCGGAACTTCTCTTTGTTGCGCCAAGGCTGTGGATTGAATAACATGGACGCCATACCTGTTGAGGCGTAGGCTCTTTATTCTCCGGTGCAATGCATTCCGACGCCACCTCACTTGGTGAAGCAGCTGATGCTTTGGACTTCAAGCTGCTGGGGATAGACGGGCGTGCTGTTCGTCCGATCGGCGTGTATCTTTGCCATGCGTGGCTGCCGCTAGATGCGCGGGCGCTGGGATCTCCCGGCACGGCATAACCAACTCACCCTCCTCCACCCCGTCGGGTCCGACCATGGCTAGCATCAGCCAAGCTGGGCCTCAGCCTGGATGGCTGCCGAGCCCAGGAGCACCTGCTTCTCGAATCGTGGTAGCACCCATGCCGCAGCTTGCCGAAGTGGGTTGCGTTACCCTGAACAATGCATCAGGCAGGACCTGCTGACTATGCATACGTAGGCTGTAGACGATGACGACGACTGGACTGGAACCACGGATGCGAGATCTCGCAGAAAGATACAGACCAGACTCAACACAAGGGCGTACCGAAAACGCCGCAAGACACTTCAAGCAGCATGCTCTGTAGTTTCTAACTCAGTCGGAGCTGAGCCCGGAATACCATGCTGGATAGAAGACCAGCAGGCGGTTTCCATGTTGCCAGCATCAGTTGCGAATAGGCTGCGTGAAACTGGCGCGCCAGTCATCCGTCGCAAATCTGCACCGCCTCGCAAGCAGGCCCTCCCCGACCAAATCTTCTTCCCCCTGGCGCCAGACCACCTCATCGTTCTCATCCAGTACAACGTCCTCCGCGCCAGCAGGTACAACCGCGACCTCCTCCTGGGCTCCGGCCTCTTCGCCCCCGGCACCCTGAGCGAGTGCGACGCCTCCATCACGCACACCCTCCCGCCCCTCGCCTCGCCGGCCCTCCTGCCCCCGGCGCTGCACCCGACGGCCCTGCAGCGCGCGGTGCCGCACGAGGACTGGATCGACCTCATGCCGCATCCGGCGTGGCGCGACAACCTGATTGCGGCGGCGGGGAAGTACGACGAGGAGGCCATGTGGTCGGACTGCCTCGGGGGCCTCTTCGAGGGGTTCCCGGCCGACGAGGTCGAGAGGCGGGGCGTGGCGGCGTGGTCGCCGTCGTGGGACGTCAGCGGCTGGGAGATGTCGGAGGGGTTCAAGGTGCGGTGGGGGTGGCTGTTCAGGGGCTGCGAGGAGGTCGTACTCGAGGCGACTAATCGGTGGAGGAGGCAGAGAGGTGAGGAGGCGATGGTTTGGGAGATTGATGAGCTCGAGTGAAATAGGACGGAAGGTGACTTTGAAGAGCTCGAGTTTGAGGGAAACGTTCGCAATGACGGCCCCTGATGTCCTTGGCTCGATGGCTGTACTACTGGACCACGGCTGATTCCGTGGATAGAAGTCTATACCGTTGCTTTAAGCAGAAGCGGTGATGCTTTAAAATGGAGCATAAGAAGCTTTCAGCAGCTGAAAAAAATATCTACATAAGCCTTAACCTGGTCTTCGAGATATTACACTCTGTGTGACGATGACCGGCGTAGACCCCCAAGACTCTCCACAGGCGGTCTGACAGTCACGGTTGACGACCGTCTCGAAGACCTCCACTCGTAAGCCCTCGACCTAACAGCACCGGCGCAAGTCGCCCAGTCCATCCTCTTCATGAACCCGCACTCTATGATCCCAACCACGGCCATGCCGATAGCGAGTCCGATCCAGACACCATCGAGTCCCCAGTGAGGGGAGCCGAGTTCGAGCCATAGGGCCAGGGGCACCGCGGCCAGGTAATTTACGCCGAACACTGTCCACCCGGCAATGTCTTGCCGACCAAGACCGCGCAGCGTGCCGTTGCACCCGCAGATGATGGCGTCAACAATCTGTGTCACCGCTACGGCAAGCATAGACCCGGCTGCGATACGTCGGACAACCAGGTCGTTCGTGAACAGCGCAGGGAGCTGATAACGCAGGCACAGTAGAAAGACCCCATCGAAGACGCCGATGGCGACAAAGACTACGGCATACAGCTTTGCCACCCTTCGGGCCGCATCTACTAGCCCGGCGCCGATGAAGTGCCCAATCCTCGTGCTGATAGCAACGCTGACTGAGAAGGGGATGTGCCACATCACGTCGGACACCGTCGTGAGGACAGTCTGCGCAGCCAGGTGATCGGTGCTGATGTAGCTTGTGCTGAAGGTCGCGATCTCGAAAGCCGACCACTCCGCCAGGTTGACCGCCGTGCCAGCAAGCGACAGCTTGAACGTCGGGCCCCAATGGCGGAACGCCTGGCTGGAGAATCCTCCCCAGCACACGTGGGAGGACTTCCGGAAGACAATATAGACGAGCAAAAGGATAGGCCGCAGGTCGTTCGTGACGGCTGCACCCAGTGCCGCCCCATTGAGCCCTAGGCCGAGCTTTATAGCGAACCACCAGCTCAAGAAGGCGTTGACGGGGGTGCATATGACCAGAACGACAAGCCCGGGGGTGAAGTCTCCCTGGGCCTGCAGAAACCGCTTGAGGGCTTCGAAGGCAGCGTATCCCGGCATGCCGATCAGGCTCACCTGGAGAAACGACCCGGCCTTGAGGGCCAGCTCGGGCTGCTTGACGAGGAAGCCCAGCATCCACGGCGAGCATCCCCAGATCGCGCCGACGGGGACCAGGGCCAGAGCCATGAGCGCGAGCATGCACTGGACGTGCAGGCCGACCTGCGTCAGGTGGCCGGACCCGTAGGCCTGCGCGCACAGCGTGTCGAGGGCGGTGGCCATGCCCTCAAAGATGTCGAGGCCGATGATGTCCATGGTGGTCAGACCGATGCTGGCGGCGGCGAGGTCGTCGGCGCTCAGGTGGCCGGCGACGAAGGTGGTGGTGACGCTGTAGGTGTACTGCAGCAGGTAAGTGGCGATGAGGGGGGCGGAGTATCTCGATAGAATGCCCAGCTCCAGCCTCAAGCTCAACTTCGACTGGCCTTTCAGCCGCCGTTTCACGGGGTGGCTGTCGTCCGAGTCATCCGAGTCGGTCGAGTCCCCCTGGCCGGAGAACAGGGGGGTGTTCTCGCCGGGCGAGTAGGTTTCACTTGAAGATGTGTCATCGTCAGATTCCATGTGCGTGTGAAAAATATAAGAAAAGTTGATTCTCTCAGAATCAGAATCAACAGCGAGCAGCCGGCCTATCGATACATGGAGTGAAGAAGAGCGGTAAAGCAGGTGGTCAGGGCGAAGGGACGGTAACGTGGAAGGATCAGGTGATTGAACCCTTTCCGGCACGGCGTCTGCGGAAGAATCCACCATGACGTAACATGGAAGATTCCCGCCCCAAGTGCTGTAATCGCTGATTTAATAATCACTTTATTAGTTTATACAATTGTGACCTGGTGATTCGTCTGGTAATATTTTAAAGGCCGAATAGTATACGTTTATTTGTACTTGCAGAGAAAGAAGCAAGTTATAGGAGTGCTAGGTGGCGGGGATGGATGCGCTGCCGTACTCGTTTCCACATACACAATACTAGGAACAGCAGCAAGAAGCCACTGGCCCTTGGAACCAGGGTGTTGACATTGAGAACGTGGGCACCGAGGTCGAGAACAAGACCCAAAAAGGAGCACTGCAAGCTATACTGTTACCAAACTCTTCGTCAGAGAGGGGTGCGGCACCATGATAACTAAACATAGCCATGGGGTTAATAAGAAAACATAGCTACCCGTGGGGACGTTGAATGAGAACTACGCAAACCGGTCCACAAGAGCCGAGATTTCCTGCGGCATGCCGCATACCTGATTACCAGCCTCGAGCGCTTCCACAAGAGTTTGAACGCCAATTCACCGTTTGCGTGTCTGAGGCTGCTGCTGAGAACGAGACGCTTCCCTTCGGAATGCGAAAGGCTTCAATGACCACGGCGTTGGGAGCGGAACCGCCTGCCGCGCGCGGATGGCAAAGGAGGATCGGAATATCCAGAGAAGTCGGCGCGAGAGACCATCATCGGCAGGGATTCATTTTCGTCTGGCATACACAGTCCTGATGGATTTGGGTTGAGATTGCCTGTTTCTGCGGTCTCATGATTTACTTTGACAGGATAACAACAATACCCATGCACTTTCGTCGATACGATCATCTGCTCTGCAGCAAGCATAAGCACGCTATACCCACAGATCACTTCCTATGCTACTTCGCCCTGAGAGAATCGGTCAAGCGCGCATGGACCGATGGATACTAGGAAGCAGGCTCCGTCTGCCACAGCGAGCAGGGGGGCTGGCTCCACTGGATTCCACTGAGAGGGTTTCTTCGATTTGCTAATTTTAGGTGTGTCAACCCGCAAGCACTTCTAGCGCTATATTTCTCGTTCAGTGGTGAAATCGTTCTAGTCTACTCGAGGCATACAAGGTAAGGTAGTGTGGACTGCTCCTCAAGTTGGCTTTCCCTATACAAGCGATACTCATGTGATAAATCAGTGAGCCATCATGGATATTCAGGACACTCCGTCGATATCACCCCATGCTGTCCATGAAGGTCTTGTATGGTGGTGTCCCTGTCCCATCATGAGAGTACCAGTTATCATGTTCTCACCGTCCCGTCCTAACCATCTTCGTGAGTGGCCAGGTTACATCGCTTTAGAAACAGTACTTCCCTAGGTAGTTTACAGATGAATCATGAAAAATCGTAATGCAGTGGATAAGCAAATTCGCTGGAAGAGTGCTCTCCTCGCCGGGATGGCGGCTCCCCTCCCGCACTGAGCATTGATACCGGTCAAATAGACTGGGGGTGGGGACAGTGGAAACAGCCAGTGGTTAATTATACATACGTCAAATGATCCCGCAGGCCCTAGGGCGGTCCCACACAGACAAGATAAGACAGAAGCTGGGGTCGCGACGGCGAATAGGCTGCTCAACAGTATCAAACTTCCCCATCCGTGTTGTAGAAGCTAGTGCCGTCCTGGGAACAGGGAACGGCCCGCCTGCAGTTTGCGGCAGCTACTCCGTAGACAAGTATGACACTACCCCACGGGGCTGGACCGTATTGGGGGGAGTCAGGAGCGGACCGCGTCTAGAACTTCCACCGTGAATCCTGCGTTCTTCAAGACCCGGACTCTTGCGGAACCTGGTTCCGTCATGTTCGCTGTTTATATCCCATCCCTGCTAGATGTCATACCGTCAACCTCATTGGCTCCAGTGGGCGGCCACGGGTGTCGTCGGTAACGTGCTTCGCTTGTTTCCGCGCCCGCTCGCCGATATCGTGCGTGACGTTCAGAGGTTACCTTTTGAGCCGTACCAAAGCTAGCCCTGCGCCTCTCTCAATTATGTATGCAGAAGCGAAGGAACGTTTTGAACGGAGCGGGCCGAGCAACACGACATGCCTGGATTTGCTCTTCGTGACTGACATGAGGGAGAGTCCCGACAACAAGACGCAGATTCCGGTTCCGGATGATAAAACCTGGAGAAAGTCCATCAATTCTTATCATGGCAGACAGTGGTAGATATTAGCTCTAGCTCCCTTTGAGAAGCTCTATGTTGTAATACCCGACCTAGGTAGGTAAGGTGGTTAATGTAGCTCCGGACGCCTTCCTCCAACTCTGCCACACCTATCGACAAACTCTGCAGGATCTCACGATGTGCCCTCGCCATGTGCTACCACATCTGTTCAAGGTGGCATTGCTAGCGCTGCCAAGAACAATAGTCTCCAGCTCGTAAGTTGCTGGGTTGAGCAAGACTTCATTGTTTTCCTCGTGTGACTTCTACGGTATGCTATGCTGCCTCTGGTGAGAGCATCCATTGGGAAGAAAGGGCAGAAAGGGAGATAGTCGACCTAGCCCAATCCGTAGGATAACGGGCCGAGCAGTATTCCATTCTTATCATCCAACCCTGGTTTTAGTCTTACGTTATCATGTGCTTGCCGGCTTCGACGACGGCGTCCACCGAAGAAGGGAAAGCCTTTGGGTCAATGGCATGATGGCCATCTCGATCACCTGTGGCGAGGCCGCAGCAGAATGGGTATAAGAGCCAGGCAGGCTATCAGAGGCTGTCTCGGTGGCTACTCTATCGCTCCCTCGCACCGTTTCACCGTTTGTTCACTTCCTAGGAGTAGACTGAGTGGCCACATATCGTTTAAAATGAAGAGCCTCTCACAGGCTTGGGTCATCGCGGCCATCGCATATACTGTCCGGGCTTGCATTGAGGCTCATACGTACTTCGAAGGCAGCTTTGTCCAAGATGACCGCCTGACGATGCAGGTTTGGGTCAACGAACAGTTGATCTGCTCCTTCACGGACGGTGTTTACCTGTCGACGAACGAGTCGCAATTCTGCGCACGGAACTCGGACGGCGCAGGGTCAGGGTGCGCCGCTGGATACAGCTTTTGCGTGACGGAATGGGGCAGATCGGCGACATTCAACTACTACGGTACTGTAACCCATCGGTCCCACCGGGGCAGCGGGTGCGTTGGGCTCTTGCTGACAGGACCCGGCAGAGAACAACGAGGTGGCCTGGACCATAGACCTCGCGTCTTATGATTTCGATTCGGATGTGATAGAGGATTGTCTCTGCAAGGACGACGGGGAAGAAGCATCGTGCTTGAAATGCCCGATGACGGAATCTGTCTTGACATCGTCGCAACCATGTACCAATGCCATTCAGCCAGAGCTGTGCGACTACAAGGCTGAATGCGGCAAGACCGGACTGTCCGACGACCCGGCGGACATGAAAGGCCTTACCCCTTTTCCTTATCTTTCCTCTAAGCTCATGATTGTCGGCGACTCCATCTCGCACGGCACGGAATACGACTGGGTAAGTGCTCTATAACGAGACGGCAAGAACAGGAGCGGACAGCAGACGTTGACTTCCATACGTACAGACATGGCGGTATAGACTGTGGCAGTGGCGTACGTCTTAACCCGAACTCCTGTTAACTCTTTGCAACAGACCAATGTCATAACTCATGACCGACAGTGCAGGATCAGGGTTATGACGTGCAATTCGTTGGCCCCTACGCCGGGACTCACGGTCCTCTCCCACCGTCTGAGGCGCTGCCGGACCCTCCTCTCCTCCCTGGCGAGACCGCCGCGGAAGAGACCATCGTCACCGGCCTGTATGCCCCGGGTGTACCAGGCGAGTTCGGGGCCACCGGCCATGCAGCGTGGTGGGGCCGCCAGGCACATCAAGACGTAGACCAGATCCAGGGCTGGGTCGAGACGTACCAGCCGGACTACGTCCTCCTTCTGCTGGGCTTCAACGATCTCGGCTGGTTTGTCAACGGCCCGGACGGCCTTATCGACGACATGGACCTGATCGTCTCGCGTGCGCGCGCCGCAAAGCCGGACGTGAATCTACTGGTCGGCAATGTCGTCCAGCGCTCCTTCATCGGTGGCCGAGAGGACCTTGTCGAGAATACCATCACTTACAACAACGATCTCCTAACGGCTGTATTGGTTTGGAAGATCGGCAGCAGCTCCTCCGCCATCAGCTACGTCGACGTGGCGGGCAACTATGCCTGCAGCCCCGACTCCTGCACTGACGGCTACGACGGTCTCCATCCCGCCGCCATAGGCGAGTTTCACATCGCGCAGGAGTTCGCCAACGTCCTAAGGGACGACTTCAAAATCCTCGGCTCGGACTTCTCGGTGCCTACGCCGCCAGCACGCGCGATCGTACCGCCGAGTGGCTTCGCCGTGCAGGCGGTTCCCGAGGGCATCTTGTCGAGCTGGAGCCAGGTCCACAACGCCCGTGGCTATAACATACGGATGAGACTGGAAGGTATGACGGACTGGTGGTCGTCGGGCGCCGTCTACCCCTCGACGTGGGCGAGTTATTTTACATGGTGCCTGTCAGGTGCGTTCTCCCGCTCTCTCCCGCACGGCCAACCCTTCACTGTTCCCATCACCATTAGAGACCCCATGCCGGCTCCAACTGACAGGTACGTGGCGGTACAGACCAGACCTGGGAGGTCCAGGTGCAGACCACGGGCGACTTCGAATCGACGACAGACTGGACGGGCAGCGGGTTCGCCACGTGCAACCCGCAGACGTCCCAGGGGCCAGACAACATCGTCGTCAAACCCAGCGGTAGTGACAGCGTCATAGTTAGCTGGGACGCCGTCTCGGGCTACTCCGTCAACCGCTACGAGGTCATCGTGTGGGACAAGGACACCGACGGCGCCTTCATCCAGGGCTACGGGGTCGCGGGGACAAGCTACACTGTGACCGGCCTCAACGCGGACCACGACTACGGCGTCTGGGTCGCGACGTGGGTGAACCTCGCCGACGGCAACGACGCGGGCGGCCTCCCCGCCTCCGCGAGGGACGTCATCGTCGGTGAGGGCGCGCCCTCGTCGGCACCGTCGAGCCTTGGTGTTGTTAATTTGGACCCCACGACCGTGCAGCTCACATGGGAGGCCGCCAGCGGCCCGGTGGCCGGGTACGCCATCTACTACCGCAGCCTCCTCGACAGCACGCTGCAGGGCGAGCTCGGCACAACGGCAAGCATCAGCCAGGGGATCGCGTACCTGTACCCGGGCACCTGGCACTACGAGTTCTGCGTGACGGCCTACAACGGCAACCTCGAGTCCACGTGCACCGCCTGGGTCAACCCCCCGGTCTACCCCGGGTACAGGAGGCGCGCGATGGCGGAGGCCGCGAACGGGACTGACAGCGACATGCTCAGTCCCCTGCAGGGCAACACCACGAGCCTCCTCTACAACCCCAAGATCCAGAAGCTCTGGGATCTGCAGATACAGAATGCGACTGCTCTGGCGCCCTCAACGCCATATTAGCCGGGGGATTGGCTAGGGGGCGACGCCAGTGACAGCAGGAGTGAGGAGGATGACTGGAGGATATCTAGATGACCGGAAACGCCATCCCCTAATAGGACACAAGACAGACAAATCAGCCTTGATCACGAGAGCCCTACAGGTGCTGGAGAACCCAAGCCATACGTGGCCTCCGTGTGAGATTCGCGCCATGTAAAGCCGTAAGGGAATCGCGCCTGACAAATGTAGTCGGGATGTTGAAGCAGGCTTTGTTGCGATCCCGTGTAGCAATCAGGTATCGAAGGCTATTCTTGACCGGCGAGATTGCGTTTCGCAGTAGCAGTCGTGATGGGTGCGCCGTGCTGCAGTATGAATTCGTGAAAGACTTGAAGATCAAACTCTGCAGTACACTGCAGATATTTTGAGCACCTTCCTTCCTCAGTGATGCTGGCCTCGATGATCCTCCTTGATATCAGGGCAAATTCCGGGGCGTACTTCGAGACGCCGAGCCAACCTTGCTGGTCAGGAGCAACCCGGTCCATGGCAACGGCCCACAGACGGTCCCACCGGTCTAAAGCGCGCAACAAGACTGAAGCAAAACTCTTTGGTAGCATATTGGTCCGATAGTTGAACAGGACAAACTGAAAGACTATTTCAGTGGAGAATTAGTAAGATATGCGCCCATGACTTGATGGCAGTTGAATACGCACCTCCAATACCAGAATAGAGATGCCAAACGGTCAGTCTTTGGTAAATTGCAGTCATGGCATCTGTCCACTCGTCTTCTAAGAGATCCGTCAAGAAATCCTTAACGCAGGGAGACTGTAAGACCAGCTCTCCTCTGTTCCGCTCCGCTTCAAAGCTGCTTGAGCAATTGGCATCCCACAGCTCATCTGGGCAAGGGAGATCGCCAGACATCTCCGACACTGTCGTAGCCGGCGGGCTGTTGCATAAAAGAGCCATCAACGCATCGGTGAAGAAGACGCATGTGGTGAGTCTGATCCAGGACTCTCTGTGCACGAAGGCTTGCCAGTCGGCCGGCAGCGTTGGCGAGCAGAGCTTGGTGCTCAGCATGCCTCGTCTTCTTAACGCGTCGACTAGTGCCGGCTGTCGTTTATTAGCGGATCTTCGGCGAGTGTCACTATCGTTGACGCTGACTTGGAGGACGACTATCAGGTAGGCGGCCTGGCACACCTCGAGAGCCAGGCGAGAGACGCTGGGACCAGGACAGTGCTTCAGCCGTCTGAAGATATATTTCTCCGCCAGTTGCTGTAGGGTCCCCACGATGGGAGTGTATTTCAATGACTCTGCCGATCTGTGGGAGTAGGCCGCGCCGCACAAGGCAATTGCCAAGAGCAGGCTCAGTTCCACCTTACTCGGGTCGAAAGTTGGCCAGTGTACTATCCTAGCCAGCAGCTGCCGCCTCCGAAAGAAGATCGTCAAGAGTCTGTGGAAATTGGCGCAGGTGAAGAACTGTTTGAAAGAATCCTGGTGCCCGACGTCGCTGAAGTCTGACTGGCCGTCGATTAGTTGCTGGAGGTCGACTTCCAGGCGATGGACTTGCGCCTCAAGGCCGTCGTTTGGAGTAGCAGACAGTGTTAGGGTCAAGTACTCAGAGCATCTGCCGTCGTCATACATGCCATCGTAATCCAAAGACATGCCGAGATATGGATCCATGAAACCCAAGAATAAAAGTTGCGGGTCGATCGTACCATTCCCTGCGCTGTTCACGGAAGACTGGTCCCAAGGGGCTGGTGTCGCCAGATCTCTTTCCGGCTCTCCAGCAGCAAGCACATCATTTATGAAATTGAACCTTGGGTCCGAGCAGTTGAGCAGGAAACGGAGGGCAGAGAGGCTCCCGCTAGGCTGTAGACGCTCTTTATCACGGCTCGATCCACCCAGGTGCGCCGGATCGGTGCAGAGGCGTCCGTAGGTGCAAGCCAGACTCCGGGAGGAGCATCGCTGGCACGGCAGCTTGGCATTGCACGAGACCTTGATGCGTGAGCATGCGTCACAGGCGCGCACTTTTCGACCACGTTTCGCGTCCGGCGGCAGAGGGCGGTCGCCCTTGGCCGGGCAGCTCCTTGTATGCCGCCGGGCGCCGTCAACACGGCCGAAGGTCCGGTTGCAGAAAGGGCATGCGTTCCGGCGGATTGGACTGGCGTGCGCAAATGGAAGACGACAAATCGAGCACTCGGAAGCATCCGGCGAAGCCATTTCTCGGACGGAGGACGAACTCTGGAGTCGCGAGGAGTCGTTGACTTCAAGCAGGGGCCAGAAACAGATGATGAGGTTTTTTCCCGACGCTATAGAATCGGCACGGTGGGGCCATGACAGAAAGGGTGGTCCTGGATGGCCAAGCCCCCCTTCCCGTGTCTGAATACGGTGAGACGGTGTCGGTATCAAGGTCCGACAATGTGTGAATTTCCCGACGCCCACCTCTAACACACCCGGAGCACCCGTTGTAGAGCCAATAAATAAGTCGAGGGTTGAGCATGATGATCAAGACTTCCTTGCTCCCTGAGTATTGGTCCTCGTGCGCAGAAGGGCGTGCAGACATTAGCCATCATGAGTCTCTTGAGGGCAACGAATCGTAAGTAAGGCACACTTCCATATCATGCATCGCTCGTCACACTAGCTCACCAACCTCCACCAACAATGCAGCCAGGATCATGGCAGCAAGGCGTCACTTCACAGCAGCACGACTAATCTTCCACCCAAGCTCGGTCACCTATTCCTACGCTCACGACCTCCGGCCCTACTCAGACGCGTCACTTGAGAAGACAGGGTCGACTACACGAGCTATATCTCGAGAACTTAAACCAACCAATTTGGTAGACCACGTTCTGTACCAAAGCCCTTAATCCTACCAAGACCACGAAATACGAAGAAATTCTAACGGGAATTGTCTACAATAAAACAGGACCGGGATAGACCAACTTGTTAACTGGGCAAGGAATGGCTCTATGTGGCCGCTGTCGTTCGGCCTCGCGTGCTGCAGCGTCGAGATGATGCACGTCTCGATGCCACGATACGACCAGGACCGCTTGGGCATCATCTTCCGCGCCTCGCCCCGCCAAGCCGACGTCATGATCGTCGCGGGCACCGTCACGAACAAGATGGCCACGGCGGTCCGGCAGTGCTACGACCAGATGCCCGACCCGAAGTGGGTGATCAGCATGGGCAGCTGCGCGAATAGCGGCGGATACTACCACTACAGCTACAGCGTCGTCAGGGGCGTGGATCGGATCATACCCGTCGACATTTACGTGCCGGGCTGTCCCCCGACGTCTGAGGCGCTGCTGTATGGCATATTCCAGCTGCAGAACAAGATACGGCGGTCGAGGACAACTAGAATGTGGTACCGGAAAAAGTAGTTATGTTGCTATGCTGGGCTGAAAAGAAACAGGTCATGAAAATTGGCTGCTGCAGACGGTAGTGGGATTGAGATAATTAGAATGGCATGTAGTATACACGATCCGGTTATAGTTTGCCTCCTCAGTTTATCTTGGCAAGATTACAGGAGCTAGCACGTATTGCTTGATCTCGGAGTTGACGAGTGCCTCCTCCACTGTAGCAGATATTTACGTCGGAAACCTTTGCCTTATTCAGACCAGTAAAGGCTCGGAATGGAGTTGTGCGCGTGTGTGTATGTATGCCTGTGCAACTTGAGCATGAAAAACCACACAACCGGAAATCTTACTTAAACAAATATAGATGCGCGGCTGATTTGTATGGACTCGTAGTGTTTGACATCTCCCGCCTTATGATTTCTTGGCTTTCGGCTCCCTAAACCTCCAGACAATAACCTCTAGACAACAACCTCCTCTGCACACACAATATCTAGTGCCGCCCATTTCCGACGATATTTTCCGCCTATCGTCCTGACTACTGGACATCGACATAACCCTTAAGCGAACTCTGTTCTCCGTTGGCCTTGTGAAAATTCCTCAGAGCAAAGTACCCTGCAATGTAAGAGGGGTTAGAGGTTAATTAACTTTACTACAAATTCCTAGTGACTCTTCGGGGAGAAGAAGACGGCAGAGCTTCTAGCTAGTATACGAGGGCCGAAATCTAGGCACGTCGCGACTCGGATTTCCTCTACTGCTAGACGCTCGGGGCATATCTTTGGGAGCTCAGAGCAATACATATATATATCATAAGCCCGGACGGCTTGCTCTCTTTGACATATATCATTATAGTCAAGATCTATGCTACTATTGGCAGGTCCATTTGCCACAAAATGGTACCGAAGGAGGATACCGGAGGCATACACGCTGTGAGAGAGGAGAGAGAGACTCGACTACCAGGAGTAGAGGCTGCTGGTGCTATTTCTAAACCCGAAAATATACATACGTTGAGACGTACAGGTGTTGGCCGTTGTTAGAAAACTCACGCATTCGGCTTCACCACAGTGAACCTCCTCCAGCCACCGTGCTTGGAGGCATACTCGACCGCCTCGTGGTGTTGGTCAAGGCTGAAGCTGGCTACCTCGGTGTTGCTGCCGGTCCCCAAGTTTATCTGGCCCTGCTCGACCATTCTGATGAGGCGCTCCAGCGTCTTGCGCGAGCACATCCACTTGCCCCGAAGCCGGAGGCCCTTATGGACCATGAGGGTGTAGGGGATCCGGATGTTTCCGGGCGTGCCACCGCTGACAACGACCCTCCCTTCCGTCTTGAGGGCCCGCACCGTGGTGTACAGGAATGGCGGGCTGTCCAAATGGCCCGGGGACCAGTCGCTTACGACATCCGCTCCGAGACCCTGGGGCGTCGCCTTCAGGATGGCACCGGTGTCGGCATCCTCGTCACCCGTCATGACCACGTAGCTGAAGTTAGGGTTGTTGAGCTTGCCCTGGAGCTCCTGGAGCTCGTTCTCAAACTTTCCCACGCCGATGACCTTGGCGCCGCTGGCGAGGGCTAGCTCCACGGCCAGACCGCCAAAGGATCCCGCACAGGGTCCGACAATCACCGTCTCGCCGACCTTAACGTCTGCGGCCTCCAGGATGGCGCCACTGGCGACCGAGAAGTAGGCAATGCTCTGTAGGACCTCGGGTGAGTAGCCAAGCTCTCCAATGAGGCGCTGTTCGTCCAGGGGGTAGACGTTCTCGAGCGGGACCTTTTGGTACTGCTGGAGTGAGCCGTCGCGCCACTCGCCCTGCATGAGCTTCCGGCCCTCGGGGCTCTCGCCACCATGGTGACCCGTCATGATAATAACATCGGCATTGTCTCGCCCGTGGACGGTGGAGTCGTAATAGACAAGCTGTCCGGGCTTGACGCGGACGGCGTCCGGGCCAAGGGCCTTGATACGGCCGACAGCATTAGGGTTGGGTACAAGAGGAAGCTGTATATTCAGCTGGGGGAGCTTGCCCGAGTGGGCCAAGTGGGTGTAGGGAGCAATAGGAGTCGCAAGGACCTGGATTACGACCGTTCCCGCAGTGGCCTCGGGCACCGGGAGGTCGACAACCTTGGGGAGTTCCTCAAAGCTCGAGAGCCACACTGCCCGGTTAACGGAAGGCTGCTTTTGGCTCATGGTCCTTGTCGTGGAGAAGAAGAGGCGATTGGAAGAAAGTTTCCAGATATTGTGAGAACTGTGACGGGTTATGGTGGTCGCTTTGTGCCCGAGTAGCGACCCTGCAACGAGCCAGCGGGCTTTTGCCGATACCAAGGGCGCAGTCTTAAGTGCTGCCGGCATGGTGTAATTATAACGTGGTCTGATTCCTTTGAATAAGAGAAAACTGCGGGATAAAAGGGGGGGTTTATTTGGAGACGACTTTCCTTTTAGCTCTACAGATGTTCCCGGAGCTGCGAATGCACGAGCATGCCGGTGCTTCAGCTTCGGCAAGTGGTGTCGGCTCCTGATGTGTCTGACCATAATCATGACACTGACTTACCCCACGCCCTACCAGGCCGACTACCCTAATGGGTCACCCTGAATTTCCTTTAAAGTAACTACTACTACTAAAAGAAGAGTTGTCTACTTTAAAAAAGAAGTAAAAAAATAATAGTAACAAGTCAAATTAAATTAATCATATATTTAAATTACATAAAAATCCATTCCAATCTATATTACTCATCCCAAGCTCATTGACATTACTAAAGTCATCATTCGACTGACGGGTAGTGAGGTTACCCAACCTAAGAGAGGGGGTCCGGCTTGCTTCTAATCCTGGAACCAGGTTCAGTAGTGCATCTTCATCTTCTAGCTTCGAAGAAGGCTGATAAGTAGTGTCCGATGTAGGAAGTGAGATGTTATGATCCATCATAACACGACGTAATAATGCCAAGAAGTCTGCTGCTGGTCGGGATTGCAATCGTGCGAGCTCGATGATCCTCCAAGCATTATCCATCTCCTTCTGCCTAGCAGATCTTTCCGTTGAATCTGATGCCAGAGAAATCTCGAGCAGGAATACGATGACAGCCAAGAAGACACTATGCAGCGTTGTCATCATTCTGAGTCGTTTGGTAGCGAAGGGTATCTGTTCATTCTCAAGACAACGGTGTGTTCGAACAATGAACCGTGCAGAACGCAGAGCAACCTCTCTTGAGTACGCGTAGGCTTGGTCGACTGAACCTCGAGCAAAATAAGGAAGGTGAAGCTTGCAACGTTGGCCGTGAATAACCAGGTTGAGAATGTACTGTTGCACTATTATGGCTGGGGTACGGGTGGAGTCGGTCGGTGACGGATGATGGGCGTCAGGATTGAGTGTAAGGAAATGCGGTAGTTGGGAAATGTAGCGAGCGATTTCTGCGTCTAGCTCCAGAACTTGATTATAGCTGGTAACGCCGGAGGGAGACGTAAGCGGAGAACAGCGATCAGAAAAGTCACGGAAGACCTCTGCCAGATGGAGTCGTTGCAAGAAGTAAGATACGCAACTCGGCGCTCCCATGGGCTTTCCAATAGCCACTTCATTATCTCTAAGATCCTCATCGTCGATATTGAGGGGTCTCCTCACATTCATATGATTGGGATGGATGGTGTATATTCCTTGGTGGGGACCGGGAAAGTGGGCAAGCAACCTATTCTCATATCAGCACGATGAAAGGTGGTTTCCCTTTCTACAATCAAGACAAACGCACCAGTCTGTACCGACGAGATGCCACCACACTCTCCTCCCGACTTCGGCTTTTATGCCGCTGTAACGACACACCTGTCTCGATAGCGAGTTGTTGCTGCAGTCAAGACGATGCAGCCCTAATTCCTGGGCCATGCTGATTGCTTTGTTCACCACGGCCAGAGATCGAGGAGATATGCCCTCAAAATTGCCAATGAGGAAACTGAGGATGATTAAGCCTTGAATGAATTGGATAGAAGCACGGCCACTCCTTTCAGAGTGATCGAGCACATCCATGGCAACCCGAATCCAAGCAATCGTCTTGGCGCTGACCTCGTTTGGATCTATACATCGACCCCCCTTGAAACGATATACCCATGAGTATGAGACACAGGCTATAATGCATAACAAGAGAAAAACAGAGTCTAGAGGAATATCCACGTCTCTCTGAAGACAGTTGTAGACCTCATCGACAACTGCTCGTAGGGACGGAACATGAACTATATGGTGCATGTAGGTGATATCGTCGATGTATTTATCGACAAGCTCCCTTGCTTCATCGCGCTCAGGCAGCCAGATACATATTAATGGCTGTACTGGTATGGATGTTGGGAGAGGATTCGAGTCGTAGAAGAAATGAGACGTTTGGGTGATTAAGTGGAGAGGGCATGTGCGAAAGATAATATTCGTGGAGAAGGTCATGCCCTGGTGTGAATCAGCATGCTGCCACATTGGTTTGGGTGTGGGGGTCTAGGCTGGGACAAAAGGAATCGATACATGCACTGACATTCAATCTAGGAGCAAAGCATGACTTTTCCAAATATACAGCATCAGCCGTTAGACGCTGAATAATGGGTGTGATAAGCTTCTGGTGTTCCCGAACCACCCTGGGACTCGCGTCCTGAGTTGTCGCGTTCCCATCATCTCCGTTTTCTCGCTTGGGGTCCGAGGACGCAAGAGCAGCCTCTATCCTTTCCAGGCGGTCAAGAAGCGCCGCCGAGCTCGAGGATTTGGGGTGACGTTTGCGCAAGTCTGGCCGCGATTCCTTGGAGAGATTCGGCCGTTGGCATGCAACTCCGCGAGCGATGCAGTTGGAGCATGGAAGTTGACGATTGCATCGAAGCTTTCGAGCTCTGCACAGTTGGCACGAATTCGGCCGCCCCATTTTTGAGTGCTGTCTATGAACAGAGGAGCTCGGAATATCTTTAAGCAAGAACAAGAGGGTAGGGGACAGTCAGTTTTGATGGATCCCGGAGGTCGTCACGATAAGTGGACACCCTCACTTGGAAAATACCAGCGTCCGAATTTCCGCGGAGATCGGGATGATGGCCATGACCGTAGCCAATGGCAGCTGACATTCCATGGGCTAGCCCACATTCGACTGAGCCCATCTACACAACCCTCTCATGATTGGCTGTACATGACACCGCGCTTCTTCAGTTCGACAGGGCTCTGATGGTCTCCGTAACTGGTCCGTAGCTATCTAAGCTCGACTACGGGCTCAGTTGAAAAGGACAGAAACCCCGAGCATGTCCCTCTCTTTAAGAAGCTCCAACCATCGTCTCTCTTTATTCTTTCTTTCCAACGCTTGTCTTTGCATATCACATGAACTACCTGCCTCCGCCACCATGATTCGCGCGCGGGACCCGTCAACCACCAACCTCTCTGTGTTTAGGCATCACCCAAGTTCCATAGATAGTGCAACTATCACACCCGAGCCAGAACCCTCCTTACCATCTGGAGATGAGAAGGGAGCAGAAGCAGAGATGTTAGAGCCGGATGTCATTGATTGGGATGGTCCGGATGATCCCCAAAACCCGCAAAACTGGCCTCAATCCAAGAAGTGGTTCAACATTGCCGTGCTGTCAATTCTTTCCTTGATCACGTACATTCTACCATACTCCTCATGCTAGTCATTCAGATTTCTAACATTTCACAGGCCACTCGTTAGTGTTTGTACCCCCTGGGAATCCGCTCGAAAACTAATTGGCCCTAGGGATCGTCGATGTTTGCCCCAGGTATCACCGACATCATGATCGAGTTTAACACCACCTCGACCTGGGCGGCGTCCTTTGTCATATCTATCTACGTCCTTGGCTTTGCTTTTGGCCCTTTGATCGTGGCCCCCCTGAGCGAAATCCACGGTCGAGCACCCCTCTATAATCTCGGAAACCTTCTGTTTACTATTTTCTCGGTTGGCGGAGCCTTGAGCAATAGTATGGGCATGCTGATGGCCTTTCGGTTCCTAATGGGTGTAGCTGGTTCTGTGCCAATAACTATTGGCAGTGGCACCATTGCCGATACTATTCCTCTCGATCAACGAGGAAGAGCTATGGCGTTATGGGTTCTGGGTCCCCTACTAGGCCCGAGCGTGGGCCCTGTCGCCGGAGGATATTTGACCGAAGCAGCGGGATGGCGATGGGTCTTCTGGTTTCAGTCAATTTTGGTGAGCATCTTCACGCACTCCAGTCCACCCCATTCAAATCCTGATGTATCCATATAGGCTGGCACATTCATCCCTGTGGCTTTTTTCGGAATGAAAGAAACGTTCGCCCCCGTTCTACTGCGAAAGAAGGCCGGCTTGCCTAGGAAAGAAACGGGGAAGCAGAACTTGGAAGCTAAGCTGGAAACCCAAAGCCTTCGCAAAGAGCTTCGGATCGCAATCGTTCGACCGGCCAAGCTCCTTTTTCTTGTGCCGATTATCACGCTCATGGCTGTCTATGTCGCGGTAGAATACGGTATTATGTACCTGTTGTTTACGACTTTCCCTATCGTTTACGAGAAGCAGTACGGATTCAACACGGGCACAAGCGGGCTGTCCTATATTCCAATTGGCATTGGGACAATGATAGGCGTTGCCGCCTTTGGCCGTATATCTGATTACTTGGTCAAGAAAAACCAGGCTCTAGGCAGGGAGCATAAACCAGAAATTCGATTGGCTCCTGCTTTTGCCTTGCCGTTTGGATTTGCCATGCCGGCTGGCTTGTTCATCTATGGGTGGACAGCAGACAAGCAGGTCCACTGGATAGGACCAATGTTCGGCACAGCTTTGTTCGGAGCTGGCCTGATGGCAGTCATGGTATGTAGAGAAATGCCGTGGTATGTATGCACAGAATGCTAACTTAGGACGCAGATGTGCGTGCAGAACTATTTGTTGGACGCATATCCCGACGTTGCAGCCTCGGTTACCGCCGCTCTTACTGTCTTAAGGTCGCTTACCGGTGCATTTCTACCCTTATGTGGACTAGACATGTATGAGACATTAGGTCTGGGTTGGGGGAACAGTTTGCTTGGGTTCATTTCCTTGGGACTGGTACCAATACCTCTAGTCTTATATCTTTTCGGAGAACGGATTCGCAAGATTTCAAACCGAAAGATCTAGGGTTACCGCCGGTCTAGCTGTGATGAGACGCGGCTTTTTACTTCAATAGGGGGTCCGTGTCGGTCGGGCCAAGGTACTTATTATTAATGCGAGTGTGATCTGCGGGGTAGATGCCCTGACAGGGAGAGTAGGGCGGCAGTGGGCAATGTGTATGAGAGCTTGAAAAAGGGAGAAAGGAGGTGATGGATGATTTATAAAATAATAAATAAGGGTGCCGATGATTTTCGCATACAACGCCGAGAACCGTATGGTGGCATGCCGGAGGTGCGGGACGTACCTCGCGCCCAGAGGGCCAAGGTACTAGGAATACCACCTACGCCGGGAGCCGCATCATGTGAGGGACAAGGAACTCTGCAGGACGATCGATCTGCTGTCGATGTATAAGCTGCAGGGGCAGGAGGAGCGGCGGCGGCAGCGGCGGCGGCAGCGGCGGCGGCGAGGGGTGCGGCTTCGTAACGAGGCGGCTGGATACGACGCATGATTACACACTCAGGTACGGGCGGACGGCATCGCAGCATACGGAAGGCAGGCCGCTCTGGAAGGCGTGCAGGCTGCAGACGTACTTCACGGCGAAGGGCCGGATCGACTACTTCGTCGTACAGGACGAAGGACAGGGAAGAGAAAAGGAGGGACGGGGCGGTACGGCCTTACTGGCGCCGTAGCCGGCCGGATACGTAGGACCACCGCCATCCTCGCGCAAGGGGCACCTTTCCAACAAGCTCAAGGAGGACATACAGCAAGCAATACGCCCTCTCGATAAGAAGGTAACCGTCGTCGAGGATATCCGCCTTAAAGGCTGAACAGACCGGAAGCCGTAGCTGATCTACACGAGATTCCCAGTGCACCCCCGGGGGCTTCGGGGCATCGAGATCAGAGCATCCGTCAAGCTGCCGGAGAGGAGAAACATACTGGCAGATGGCGGCGACGGCGACGACGACGAACATAACCTTGGGCGTATATTAACTGCGGTGAACGCCTTACTCGGGAGGGCTTACTTATTAGTGACGAACGGGTCGTAGGGCCGGGAAGGTGACGTACTCCTGTTCGTGGCTTGGAAAAGATGGTTAGAATATCATCTCGTGATTTTCGATGTTGAATTTGATGGTTCAAAGATGACGTCGGGACTTCCTCTTTTAATAAGAGCAAGGTGTAGAAATGCTTTAGGAGCAGACGAACAACTGATTGGCTCCCTCTGAGACTTGAAGCGCTTCAGATGTAGGTAAAAGAGCATCTCGCTTCGTGACATGACCGCAAGTGGCGTCGACGAGAGTAGTCTACAATTAAAAAGAGATAGTTCATGAAACTTGGCTGCTATAGACGATAATAAGATTAAGGTTATTAGAATGTCATACAGTATACACCATCCGTTCACAATTTACCTCCTCCGTTCGTCTTACTAGAAGTAAGTATAAGGGGCTAGTATAAGTTGAACCCCCCCAGTCCGGCCACCCCCCCAGTCCGGCCCACCTCAACTCCACACCGCTACTCTATACTCTTGATATTTACACTCAAATATCTCAACCATTTCTTCATTAAATATTACAATTCTTACTGTTTTTGAATCCCAAGCTTCTAAATAAAAAAATACACTGAGTACGATATATTAGAGGTTATTACTACTATCAAGAAAGACCAAAGCGTCCGGAAGGCTACGCTGGCTTAGGGAATACCACGTAAGACTTTCTAGAACCGTTTAGAAGGTATATAACCGCGAAATGTAGCTTTCTAAGATAACTAGAGGCTTTCTCTAGCTTAAGAGAAATAATTAACGGACTAGATTTTTACTTAGGAAGTTATAGGACTTACTTTTACTTACTTCTAAGTTAAGGAATTTGTTTAGCGAATTTTAACTATTAAAGGAGACTTAATTCTTATTAGAAAATACTAGATTAAAGCTTTTAAGAAGAAGAATCCTATTTTTAAAATTCGAAGAAGTAAACTAATAAAAACTATACGCTTTAACGGAGTTATAACTAAAGTAATTAAAGTTTAGTTCCGTCGTTTCTAAGTTCTAACTATTTAAACTATTAAGCTTAAAAATAAGTAAAATATAGATAAAACTAGTCTAATAAAAGGTTAAAGAAATAACGGATTAGTTTTAAGAAGTTCTATTAAGCGTTTAATTATTAAGAAATAACTTAAATCTCGAGCTTAAACTTTATTCTTAAAATATATATTAGTAATTAAACGAGCTTTCTTTCCCCTAGTTATTTTTAAAGGAAAATTTATTTAAATCTAGTGGTTTCTATATTCTTTAGTTCCTTTTAAAGTTTAAAAGCTTACTAATACTTTAAACGATTAAATTTCTAACGAAATAACTGTAAAATAACTAGAAAAGGTATTTTTACTTTTAACTCGACTATTAAACTCTTTAAAAACTTATCTCTTTATTTTAAATAACTATAGAAGTTATAAAATAAACGATTTTATATTTTTATACTTTTAAAATAATATCTACTTAACTTTCTTACCTTTATATTTATTATACGTACTGTAACCTTTAAATTTATTAGTTTTCTTTCCCTTAAAAAAAACTTACCGAAAGAAATTTAGTTCTTTCGTTCTTTTAACTCTTAAGTTTACTATAGGTAAAAAGAATTTTATAATCTACTTCGAATAAATTAAAAAAAAAACTTTAACGGTTTAAAATATTAAAAGAGATTAAAAAACTAATAAACTTTAACCTATCTCTATAACCAAACTACTCTTCAATCTTCTTCTCCTAAAGAACTTTAACTAAATTAAAGAAACAAATTAAACCGACTCTTTCCTTTTCTTTAGACTTTAAACTCTCTCCGAGGTACTTTTTACGTAATTTATAACAAAATAAGTAACTCTACAGAAGTTTATAGAAATTAAAAAGTAACTGAATATTTTCTACTCTTAACGGAAATAAGATCCTACCTATAAACTCTTCTTTAAGAAAATTAAGAAAGCGTTTAATTAGAAAAATATAGAATTAATAATAACTTAAAGAAAAATTAAAGAGTTAAAAGCAATAATAGACGCTATACGGCTACGGAAAAAGAAGAAGGTTAAGCTTTTACCTAACTCTAAATTCGCTAATATCGAAGCTATCTACAGAGCTTAAAAAGAAGCTGATGAAGCTGAAAGTATTACAGCTGAATCCAGCGAGTCTGAAATATCTACTGAAGTAGAAGATTGTATTATAGTGGCTGCAAGGAGAGTGGAAAACGAGGTTGAAGATAGTGGTGATAGTAGTGAGGATGAGGATTAAGGTGGGCCGGACTGGGGGGGTGGCCGGACTGGGGGGGTTCAACTTATATTACTTAATCTCGGAGTTGAAGAACGCCTCCTCTATTATAGTAGATATTTACGCTAGAAACTTTACTTTATCTTAACTAGTAAGGGTTTGGGATAGAGTCATGTATGTATGTGTATATATATCTGTATAATTTCAGTATGAGGAAGCATATTGCCGGCAAGTCTTAGTTAAAAAATTGTTGGAACGTTTGTTGTAATTAATTTATTCTCCAAAATAGATCCACATTTAGAGTCAAATGGATGTGCTGATGACTTATGTGGACTCCTAGTATTGACATCTCCAGCCTTATGATTCCTTGGCTTTCAACTCAATGAACCTCCAGACGACACAACCTCCTCCTTATTCGCAATGTCTGGAGCCGCCCATTTCCGGCGACATTTTCCGCCCATCGTCCTGAGCACTGAACAACGACACAACCCTTGAGGAAACTCTAGTCTCCGCTAGCCTTGCGAAAGTTCCTCAGAGGAAACGACCTTCCAATATAAGAGGGGTTGGGGGGGTTGATTCCACAGAGATAACGTGCGGCTGCAGGTTGAACTCAGCTGGCCCTGCACATAGGAAATAGGCAAATTTCCCGCAGACGCCACGGCAATGTGGCAGGGGATGATTTGACAGAGATAAAGCACCGGCGAGTTGGCCCCCCTTCACGGCTGCTGCGAATGGTGTCGAACCACATCTTTACAGCCTGTCAAGGTTGTGGGGGCGACGCTACATCACATTGGCGACGCGATCACTGCATAATGTAGCGACAGGAGCCTTGGATGAGCTATTCAGCACAAGACTAATTAAAAGTTCTAATTGAGCTCTTCTACCTGCCTTCTGAACTTTAGTTTTGTCATCTCGCGCCTCCAACAATCGAGGCAGACACATCGCAACAATGCGGGACGCGCTCCAGATCGCCGCGCGCCCCTATGTCGCCGATAGAGGAAGTTTCCACCGTGTTGTAATGAAGCTTGTTCTTGCCGTCCATGGAAGGCTAAGCAAACGTGACGATCAAGCAGCGAGTTTGGTTGTGCTCGAGATTATGTTCATGCCTCTAAGGTCGCAGAGAAGGGTCGTGGAAGCAAATATCCTGCTCAAGTTTCAACCCCTCTTGAACACTGATTCCGACCGCGGTAATGCGGCGCGCGAGGATGTCAGCATCGCCAACATAGAACCTAGCGGTGCCTTTGAATTTGTAAGGTCACGTCAGTACCTTCTGTGGTTTGACATTTTAACTTAATGTTATTAGGAGGAGGAGAAGCGCTCAGTCACTCCTGAGCTAGTGAGCGAAGAGGAGCCGAGCGTGAAGGCTAAAAGTAAAATCCATGGGAAAACGAGAAGGAATGATAGGATGTCAGATACGACGACTATAGCGTCATGGGTCGTGACGGAGAACCCAGAGACGAAAAGTGGATTGCCTGAAACCATTCAGTTAGCAGTTTTATTGAGTCGGAGATCCCAGTCCAAGTTCAGCATGTCAGTCCGGATCCAGGCCAAAAGCTCAGGAATCTCTTTCGAAAGTAAGGCGATGTCGTCCTTCAACGCCATGGCAGCACAGGAACTCGTCATATTCAACCCTGCCGAGAAGGCAGTTGGGCAACAGAACTACCCAGACTATAGTCACCCACAATTCCTCGAAGATCTTGACCTCCAGAAGCTGGTGTCTAAGTCTCTCACGCATGCAAGGTTCCCGTCACGTGAAGACGTGGAACTGGTTGAAAAGAAGGAGATGGCCGAGCGGACAGCTGTCGAGGCAAGGCTGGACCGCGTAGATGAGGCATCAAAAGCAAAGTCTGATCCTCAGCCCAAGCCCGACCCAAGCTCCATTCCGAGGCCTCTCTCAGAGCCAAAGGGGGCCGGCATTTTTGCTTTGATGTGGGGAAGCGAGTCGACAGGAGGACAGCATCCGACCATGGCTGTCGCCGCTGCCGGCGAGACCCTCCACATCGATCTTGAACAGTTTACAGGTATCAAGGCAAAGAGATGGCGACGAAAGCTAGACAATGACCTCTTACTCGAGTATTTCCCTTGGCTTGGTAGGGAAGCCGCGATAAGCATAAACGAGCAAAGAGCTGGAGCAGGCGATTCTGATCCAACTGCATGTGTTCTATTGTGAGTGTTGAGCGCCTAGAAGCGTGACCATAACCATCTGTCCGTGGCTGATCGAGACAAGATTCCAGCAGTTTAAAAAAAGTGGTCTCAGAGGCTTTAGCCAGCTGAACGAACTCTTGAGCAACGCAGACGTACGGCCTGTCCTGGACGTTTTCGGCCTTCCAGATGAACATTTGGACACTAGGACAGATGAAAGTGGCAGCTGCTATCCCCGGAGCCCGAGTACGGCTTTGGTAACGCGAAACGACCAAGCCAACGTAGCAGAGGCGCCAGATACCAGCAAACCCGAGGTCTATGTGGTGCAGACGCCCATCTATGGCGACGAATTCTGGTACCTTCTCGTCCTGGCAACCAAAGGGCCTGAGCGCATTGCTGCAGTCTTGTATGCAGACTCCAGCATCAAAGCCGAAGAGATTATCCACACGGTATACGCCCAGGCCGCCAAATTTCCCCACCACCTGCTCTTACTTCTTGAGTTGTTTGAGGACCACTTCACGAGAACATCACAGATTTTCAGGAGGGTTTTCGATTCCGTTTCTAGCATCGACGACTTTCTCTTGGAACAGCTCTCACACAGCGAGCCCCCACCAACTTCCTCGCCGCCAAGTCCCTCGGCGCATTGGTTCAAATCATGGTTTACCTTTCGTTCAACTAAAGACCGCGAGGCCAAGGTGTCTCGGCCCAAAAAAACAGCAGAGGAATTCCGGGCACAGACGCAGGAATATGCGAAAAAGACCTACGCGCTCCATCTAGCGCGCAGGGACCTGGTCCAGCTGAGACGGCGGCGAGACTTTGAGAAGAGCCTGGGTGCTCTCCTCGAAGGTGCCCTGGTTTCTGAACCGAACCTGAGCACGAGGATGCAGATCTACCACTCGCGAGCTAACAGACACGATACGGAGCTCGAAGACCTCCCCCAGCGCATCGATTCGCAGAGCTCCGTCATCACCAGCCTCGTCGCCAAGCAGGAGGCCCAGCTGCAGTACGGCCTGACGCTGAGCACGGTCAAGGACTCGAAGGGCATGATGACGCTGTCGATCATCACGATAGTCTTTCTTCCCGGCGCCTTCATCGCGACCCTGTTCTCAACGGACATGTTCAAGTTCAAGGATGCGAATGAGGAAGTGGGCATATTCTTCGCCGTTGTCATCCCTGTGACAGTGCTCCTGCTCGTGGCTTGGAAAAGATGGTTGAAATATCATCCCGTGGATTTTGACGTCGAAACCGGTGGTTTCAAGACGACAAAGGCACAAAAGGGGGACTGAGTGATGATGAGGGGACTTTCTCTCCGAAGAAGATCAAGGTGTAGAAATGCTTAGCAGCAGACGAGTAGCTATTTTGGCTCTCTCCGAGACTTGAAGTGCTTCAGATGTAGGCAAAAAGAATCTCACTCCGTGCCATAACTGCAAGTGTCGTCAACAAGAGTAGTTCACAATTGCGCAGTCGCGATGCGTACAAGCATGAACGTTGATTACATCCTCGGGGTTAATTATAGTTGCAGGTGCATGATCTCCGTAGGTGATCTATCTGTATTACAGGTAGGTGACCAAGAAATGCGAACAACACGGCGGATGTGTCTTGCGAGTAGGCTACCGACCGAACCATCAGATATGTAACGCTCGAAAGGTCGTATAATACAGCAGATATGACCAGGCCCAATATACCGTAGAAACAAGAGAATTATCCATGTACATCTGAACTGTCATTACAACATTCCTACACCACCCCCCCGAAATCACCTCAGCTTCTTGCTCTTCTCCCACGCCCACCGCGACGCCGTGACGCTGGGCGTGTCGAACAGCTTCGTGCCCAGCTCCGCGACGTACAGGAAGACGACGACGCTGACGACGCTGCAGAAGACGAAGTTGGGCTCCAGCCCGCTGGGCCCCGCGTCGGAGAAGGGCCACCACGCCGCGTCGTGCCACTTGTTGTGCAGGTGGCCGAACTTGTCGATGTTGTCCTGGCCGCGGTGGAAGGGGTCGACCTCCTTCCACACGCCGGCGAGCCAGAAGAGGCGCTCCGAGAGGAGGCCGATGATGGGCCCGTGGACGAGGTACAGGGCGAAGGAGATGCGTCCCAGGTCTTTTGAGGCCCTTGCATGTCAGCGTGTGCTCTCGAGCTTAAAGGGGAAGGGGGGGGGGGGGGAAACATACACTGCGAGAAGCCTGATTCGAGGAAGTAGCGCAGCCAGGGGATCTCGCGGGCGCAGAGCATGATGGACCAGGCGGCCCAGAACAGCCAGAACCAGCGGAAATTGGTCTTGTCGTACGCGGGGGGGATCATCTTGCTGAGGGTCACCCAGCCGCGGCAGTGGCCGAGCGTGGCCTCGATGCCGATCTCGTCCGCCGTGGGCTGGCCGGCGAGGTAGAGCCCGGCGACCAGCATGACGTGCATGAGGGCCAGGTAGAGGAAGCGGCGGCGCCACAGGCCCTGGAGCACGCCGTCCCAGGGCAGGGGCACCTTGATGGTGCTGTTCTCGGCGTAGAGGAGGTGCAGCTCGGCCGTGAGCATGCCAGCGAAGAAGCAGCCGTACCACGCGCCGGATGACAGGACGACGAGGTGGAAGAGGTTGGCCACGGTCAGCAGGATGCGCGGGCGGTGCCCGATGTGGCGCAGGGTGAAGAGCCAGACGAAGACGAACATGGAGCCGCGCAGCTCGACGGGGATGGTCCAGGTGTGGACGTTGTAGTAGGTGAAGAGGAAGCCGGTGCGGAAGAAGAACATGAAGCGGCTCGTCTCGATGAACCAGGCCCAGTACTCGAGGATGATGTTGGACTGCCGCTCCGGCCAGGGCGTCGCCAGGCCGGTGAGGTGCCAGAAGGTCGCGAGCAGGAAGGTGCTCCAGATGACGGGCAGGAACATGCGCAGGGGCCGGCGGAAGATGGAGGAGTGCACGGAGCGCAGGAAGTCCTCCTCGCGGGCCTCGTGCATCAGGCCGATGAGGCGCTGGGTGAGCACGTAGCCGGAGATGCAGAAGAAGACGGCCACGGAGAAGTGGCCGCCGGAGAAGAGCAGGCGGACGAAGGGCAGCTGGGTGGGCGAGTCGATGAAGACGCCCTCGGAGACCTCGTGGCCGTAGCAGAGCTCGATGTCGCTGTGGGTGTAGACGTTGAGGTGCACGAAGCACACGAGCAGCGCCGCCCAGCCGCGCAGGCCGTCCAGGTAGCCGGTGCCGGCGCGGTGCGTGCCGGCCCGGCGCCGCGAGAAGATCTCGGGCTTGAGGAAGTTGCCCACGACGGCGGCGGCGAGGCGGGGCTGCGACAGGAGGGCGAGGGGGCTCTGCTTGAGGAGGTCGAGCCCGCCGCCGCCGGCGCCGGCCTCCGCAGGCTCCTGGGCGGTGGGGAGGACGGTCATGGCTGCGGGTGCTGCGGGCGCTGCGGATGCTGCGGTTGAAGCAGCAGTGGCAGAGCCTCGTCGAGCTGCGGCTGGTCGCGTGCCCTTTGAACGAGGGGCTTCAGGGACGAGCACGAGCGGATGGGGAAGTGGTTTTGATCAAGTGGTAATTCAGAGCAGAAATGGGAAAGTGTGAGAGCGGGATCTGGGCGCGCCCACAGCCAGTCTAGCCCCTTTTGACCCTGGAAAAAGGCCGATCGACCGATTTCTTCCCCATGGGCAGTGCGGCCGGGCTGGGCGTGGCGCGTCCGCGGGTTCCCCTGGTCCCCCTATTCACTGCTACGGTACGGTAGCAAGTAGCAAGCAGGGTGTGGACTAGTGTGAGAGTACAGTAATAAAGTGCGGTGATATTCCCACAATTCCTGGAACACGCATCCCTGCTTCTTGCATTAATTTTTCCTGCTGCTGGATGCCAAATGGCCAAACGGCCAAACGGCGCCCTTCAACCCCCCCAGAAGCCCCTCAAGCCGCCCATGCCCGCTCAAGCCCCTTTTTCTCGATGCGGCAATGCTTGCACCGAAAACTGATTAGCACGTGCCAAAGCGGGGGGAACAGCCGACGGGCGGCGCCTCGGAGGAGATTCAGCTGCCGAAAGCAATTCGTGCAGTCATTGATGCATCCATCGATTCTTTATTCCTTTTTGATCCCACCCTACCGACCCGGGTACTGCGGTATTCGACACTCGTTTCATACCCGCCGGAGAAGAGGGCTTTTCGCGACGACGACGACGACGGCGACATCGACGACGAAGACGACCACCACGACGACAACATGATCATGATCGCCTCCAACCGCCGCTTCGTCATCATCGGCGGCCTCGCCGCGGCCCTCGTGTTCGTCTGGTCGCTGCGGCTTCTGCCCTGGGACCACGAGGGCGCGTGGACCTCGACCAAGCAGACAATCGCGAAGCTCACGTCCGGCCAGGCAGCCCTCTCCTCGTCGGGCGTGCTGCCCCACGTCGACGACTATTTCGAGCAGGTCTTCTCCGTCGGCAAGCCCAAGCAGCGCGACTATCCCGGCATCGAGGACTACTGCAGCAGTGTCGACTGGAAGGAGGACGTCTATGTCGACTGCATCGGCATCGTCGCCGGCATGACCTCCATCATCTCGCAGGTCAAGGTCTGCCTCAAGATGGCCATCGACAGCGGCTCGAACCTGATCCTCCCTACCATCCCGCTGCGCGACTCGAAAGACCTGCTCGAGTTCAACTTCCTGAACCAGGACGCATACATGGTCTACGACCAGTGGTTCGACGTCGACCACCTCCGCGATGTCATGGCCCGCTCGTGCCCCAAGATGAAGATCCTACACCCCAAGGAGCTGGACGCCGCTGTGCCTGTCAAGAACAAGTGGGACATCCTGTGCAATATGGCCCCCGACTACGTCGACTTCAACTCTCTCTTCTGGGTCGGCAAGCCGTACGGTCCCTTCTTCAACGGCGAGCTCGCCAAGCTGCAGGCGGCCGCCGAGCCGGACCCCTCGAGCTCCGGCGTCACCGTCGTGCGCGTCGACTCCAAGTTTCTGATCTACAGGATTACGGACGACGCCAGCGGGCGGGAACTGCGGCTCTGGAACGACCTGTCCAGCGTCCTGCGGTTCCTCGACCAGCCGCGCCAGATCACCAACCGTCTTGTCGACAAGCTTCAAGGCAAGGGCCCCTACTACGGGATCCATTTCCGGACCGAGAACGACACCATCTGGAGCACCTTTGAGAACCAGCTGGCGGTCGACCTGGACGCGCTCGACCAGGCGTGGGCCAAGTTCGGCAGCCCGGACAAGAAGAAGCCGGTGGTCTACCTGGCCTGCGGCGACGAGCACCAGGCGGAGCGGTTCGTCACCGCCGGCGCCGACCGGGGCTGGGAGGTGACGCACAAGTGGCGGCTGCTGCGGGACGACCCCGAGACCACCGAGATGGTCAACAAGCTGGCCTTCGACTTCCAGGGCGCCGTGGACCTGGGCATCATGGTCCGGGGCCAGTTCTTCTTCGGCATCACCGGCAGCGCCTTCTCCTCGACCATCTCCAACCTGCGCGATCCCACGGGACGGTACCGCGGCAGCTCCTTCATGGTCCCGAACGACGCCGGCGCGCGTACACACCTGTTCAATGACGGGAACTCGGCCGGCTATCCTTGCTGCTTATAAGCGTACACACCTGTTCAATGACGGGAACTCGGCCGGCTATCCTTGCTGCTTATAAGCGGGCGCGTAATCTTCCCTTTCTCTCTTGTACGGGTATTTGAATTTACGGCGTGTTGGGTCTCTCTGGGAAGGCTCTAGGACGGTCACCATTGTCTATACCTATGCTACGGCAACTACAAAGACCATGGATGGGCGTGCACAGGAACATATTCTATTTAATAAGATCATTGTGAATATAAGAGGCAAGATACGAATTCTTTTGTCTTTGACTCTGTTACCGCCCCCCCCTCGGCTGCGGCTGCAATCACATGAGGGCATTCCAGCGAGCGCGCTCTTGGCGAGTGCCCTTGGCACCTATAATTTCCTGTTATCTCGTCTCCTCGCCACTGATTTGCATCTCGCTACGCCCAATTGGACGATCCTCTACGACATTGCCTAGCCCAGATGGGATCTGCTGTCGCAATTCCGGTAAAGCGCGAACCAGCAGATCCCAACCCGAACCCCGCGCCGTCAACGCGGGCGCGCGGCCCGTGGAGACAAAGCGGCCTAGGGGGGGGAGAAGGGGGTCGGTCGTATTTCCCTTTTCCCCCCCGCCGGAAATGTCAATCGGACATTCCCATGGCTCTCCTCCTCCTCACCTCGTCGGCCGCACACAATGGCTGGCCCGGCAGGCTTCCTGGAGAGCCCCAGAGCGCGGCGCAATATCATCGCCGTCTGGCTCATCCTCACCGTCGTCGCCGCCTTGGGATACCTAGGTAGACACCAGGGTCTTCCTCTGCTCACGTCGGTAAGTGCATGATACGCTATTCTCGCCCGCTACCAAGGGAGATCCTTTCCCCAACTGACAGTCCGTGCCGAAGCAGCAGCACGATGGCCAGCCAAAGCCCACCACCAACGCCGCCGCCGCCTCCGCGCCCGTGCCCTACTTCGGCGACAAGGTGGCCGTGATCGTGGAGACCCGCATGCTCGACAACCTGATCCCCCTCCTGATGCACTTCTCGTCGGTACTGGGCCCGACCTGGCAGGTGGTCCTCTACGCGCGGGAGGGCGTGTTCCGCATGCCGGCCTCGGGCCCCTTCGCGCGCGCCGTGGCGGACGGCCGCGTGCGCGTGCTGTACCTGCCGCCGGACCTGGACATCACCAACTACATGACCGTGTCGGTGTTCTGGACGCGGCCCTGGCTGTGGGAGCAGCTGCAGGGCGCGGACCGCGTGCTCACCTTCCAGACCGACAGCATCGTCTGCAGCAAGGCCAACGTCACCGCCGACGACTTCCTGGAGTGGGACTACGTGGGCGCGCCGGTGGCGCCGATGCTGGGCCGCGGGTTCAACGGCGGGCTGTCCATCCGGAACCCCAAGAAGTTCCTGGATGTCGTGCGCAACAACAACTTCGACAAGGACGCCAAGTCGGGCAAGATCGAGCTGATGATCGAGGACCAGTGGTTCTACACCAAGCTGATGGAGCTCGAGGACTCGAAGCTGCCCGGCCCGGAGGTCGCGAAGCGGTTCTCGGTGGAGTCGGTCTGGTACGACGCGCCGCTGGCGTACCACCAGCCGCACGAGTGGAACAAGGACCGGATGGACCACATCCGCCAGTATTGCCCTGAGGTGGAGATGATATACCGGTAGAGGCGAGATCGTCATAAGTAGTAATACCATAATAGCAGCAAGCACACGCAGCTGTATCTTCCACTTCATCCTCTCTGCGGCAAACAGCGAGGCTCACTTGCATCTCTTGCATTGCTTGCATCGCTTTCTTCTCCCACGTGACTTTGTTCGCCTGTTCATGATGCTTAGGAGCATGTTGGTGAAGCATTGATGTCTGTGCCCAGTGCCCGGTGCCCAGTGCGGGGCCGGAAATGACAGGGCCGCGTAGCGGATGAAAACACCACGACACCAGCACCACGCCACTCAATTCTCCAGTCCTAGGAACAAGGACTCTGGCCATGTCCGCTTCAATATGTTCTGGTCCTGGCTATGATCGTA
Source organism: Pleurostoma richardsiae (assembly GCA_030052745.1). Taxonomy (NCBI): domain Eukaryota; kingdom Fungi; phylum Ascomycota; class Sordariomycetes; order Calosphaeriales; family Pleurostomataceae; genus Pleurostoma; species Pleurostoma richardsiae. The sequence continues at coordinate 243,395 of JANBVO010000050.1, forward strand.
GTCTTATGAAATGGATTCTGCTGCTTTTGACTGTTCTCACCTTGTCGCAGCTGGCGACCGCGGCAGCGCTCCACCGCGCGGATGCGCTCAAGGTCATGGTGGTCGGCAACTCCATCACGCACGGGTATGAGGCCGACTACACCTGGCGCTATCGCATATGGCAGTGGTTCAAGGCCAACGACGTCCCCGTCGAGTTCGTCGGCCCGTACCAGGGGACAAGTCCGCCGGACATGGCAGAGCCCTTGAACCCCGCCTGGATGCATGACAGCCCGGCCGCCTCTGCCTTCGTCGAGCCCAAGACGAACGGGCGATACGCCGCGGACGTCTCACCGGACTTTGACAGCCACCACTTCTCCATCTGGGGCTTCCAGGTCGCCCAGGCCAAGGTCCTGATCCGCGAGATGGCCGCCACTTACTCGCCCGACATCATGCTCGTCGAGCTCGGGTTCAACGACATCGGGTGGTTCGTCAACGGCCCCGAGGGCACCCTCGCAGACATGAAGGCCTTCATCGACAATGCCCGGAGCGGCAAGCGCGACATCCAGTTCGCCATCGCCAACATCCCGCAGCGCACCTTCATCGGCGGCCGCGACGACCTCCCGATCAGTACTGACAAGTACAACTCGATGCTGGGCGATGCGTGTGCCAGCTGGAGCACCGACGAGTCTCCGGTCAAGGTAGTCCACCTCCGGGAGACTTACGACTGTAAGCCTTGATGTTTTGCCATGATCGAATAGCCAGGACGTGCCGCTGACCCCCCTCTAGGCGAGATCGACGACTGCCCTGCCGGCCACGACGGCCTGCACCCCAACGCCCTGGGAGAGTTCCAAATAGCCAGGGCCTTTTCGCAGGCCCTTTACGAGTTCGGTCTCGGTCGCGGGGTCCTCGACGTCCCGGAGCACATCCCCGTCCGTCCCTGCCCCGTCCCCGGCAACTTCAAGGTCACGTCGCTGCCCTTCGGCGTCGCGGCGACGTGGGACCACTCCTTCGGCGCGTACGGCTACTACGCGCACAACAGGGCCGTGGGCGCCCCGACCTGGGAGGGGACCACCTTCTTCAACACTAAGAACCGGTCGGACGCGATGTGGATCGGGCCCGGGCGCGAGTGGGAGTTCAGGGTCCAGGCCGACTGCGGGAGCGGGATCGTCTCGGGCTTCACGGAGGTCCGCAGCGGCGTTGCGGGCGCTCGCGGCGAGCTGGTGGACGCGGGGGATCAGAGGCCTATGCTGGCATGGGCGGCATGACCATGTACGGGGAGCGAGGATATTTGGGCGGTTTCTTCTAGTGGTTTGATTTGATCCTGTACTGATACCTCTAACCTTGCATCGTCTACGTGCTCCGACCGATAGTTCATAGCTTCACCAGAAGTGACGCGTCAAGGCATGTAAATAGCTTAGAACAAGCGAAGCATTAGAGTAATTGGCTCCTAGGCCACTGATATTTATGCCTGACTACCAGATACTCTAACAGCGAGTTCCCTGGGGAGCATTTCACATCAACGGCTGGTCTTTAACGTCACAACTTGAAGCATTGACGTTCATGGGACAGTTCGATGAACTCGAAGGGCCGCACAGTACTCGTTAAGTCACGGCTTCAAAATTGACAGCACTACGATACTACGCTATTTCAAGCCGCTGGATGTATGCAGTGAACTTCTACCAGTATGCCGTTATCAACATATTTGTTGCTTTAGATGAGAGCTCATGAGTATTTCGGTACTCAGAAGTATCTCCTCGTAGGGGCGACGGATCACCGATGCCCGAGGGGATTGGATGTTCAGCCCCTCATCCTCAGCCAACGGGTAATTAGGACAACTCTGCGCAAGTCATACTTTGAAGAGAAGAGAGGGGGCCCGGACCTACGATCGATCGTACAGTCCTCGAGATCAATTTAAATCAGGAAACCTCCACTGGAGATCCACAATGACTACATCAACACGCAAACCCTTCACTATCGCCATTGTCGGCGGCGGTATCACGGGCGTTACCCTCGCCATATCCCTCTGCAAGCGCGGCATACCCTGCAACATCTACGAGCAGGCGGCGGCTTTCGGCGAGATCGGTGCCGGGGTCGGCCTGCACCCCAACGCCGTGAGGAGCCTGCGCATAGGCGACGAGCGCATGGTCGCGGCCTTCGACAAGGTCGCCACGCACAACGCGTGGGAGTCCAAGAGAGACGTCTGGTTCGACTTCTTCGACGGCACGGCTGACGTACCGGCGGCGGAGCTCAAGCCGCTCTTCACCGTTGGCGGGCTCCAGAAGGGAGGGGGCCACGGGGGCGTGCATCGGGCGAGGTTCCTCGACGAGCTGGTCAAGCTGGTGCCGGACGGCATCGCTCACTTCGACAAGCGGCTCGACAGTGTTGTTGACGATCGCGAGAAGTCCGGGAAGATGATTCTGACGCTCTGCGATGGGACGTCAGCTGAGGCGGACGCCGTCCTCGGGTGCGACGGCATCAAGTCACGGACTAGGGAGGTAATGGTGGGCAAGGATAGCCCTCAGGCGAAGTGCAGATACAGCCACAAGTACGCCTGGCGCGGCCTCATACCGATCGAGGACGCAATCAATGCTCTGGGGCCCGAGAAAGGACAGAACACGGGATTGTGGGTAAGAATTTAACAATCCGCGTCAGCATTGACTCTGAGCAGCTTCTAATCGGCGCGTTGTCAAGATGGGCCCAGATCATCATGTCTTGACTTTCCCAGTAAACCACGGAAAGACGCTGAACCTCGTGGCCTTTGTCACAGATCCAGGTGAATGGCCGAGTGACACGAATCTCACCCTACCATCCTCTAGAGAGGAAGCTCTTGAAGACTTCAAGGGATTTGGACCGAGCGTCTTGAATTTGATTAAGCTCACGGGAGAAAACTCAGACCGGGTGAGTTGACACCAAGAGGACGACCGGTAGCTGTCCTTAGCTTCGGGCATCGAGGCTGACCTGAGTATAGTGGGGGTTGTTCGATCTTGCCGAGCATCCCCTGTCAACCTTCTACAAAGGGGGCATATGCCTCGTTGGCGACGCTGCGCACGCGAGTACACCGCACCACGGTGCCGGCGCAGGCTTGTGCCTGGAAGATGTCGCTGTCATGGCGTCGCTCCTCGGGGATGAGCGTGTCCAAAGTGCGCAGGACCTTGAGGCTGTCTTTGCTGCCTTCGATGCCAACCGGCGGGAAAGAGACCAGTGGTTGGTACAGAGCAGCAGGAGGGCCGCGGATATTTACGAGTGGCGGAGCACGGATATTGGAAAGGACTTTGACCTCATGAGGCAGGATATAATAGGGAGGCAGGGAACACTGTGGAATATAGATTTGGACCGAGAAATTCTTGAGGCCCGTGAGGATCTGGGCAAACGATTGAGCGTGGGGGCAACGTGAGTGCAATCGTGAATTCAGCTGGGATCTAGTTTCACTATTGCTATGGACCAAATCTTCGATGAATATGATCATCTCATCGAACCCTGAAGGGCACCGCAATATTGGACAAGTTAATTTGACCCCCAAGTATGACGTCTAGGTGCCATATAAATTTCCTCATTCTCTTTGGATGATTCTTGAGGCCAAGTAGCGATTGTACTCGACAAAGGGCAGCCTTGTTCCCCAAGTCCGCCGAGTCTGGAGAGACAGTGTTCCTACAGTGCCTTCTATTACCTTGTCATTTTACTCATGCGCGTGGTTTTGACCGCATTCGTGGACCGCGAAACCATGAGCTCTGGTGAATGTGCACATCATCGGAAGACATCTAGTGACTTAAATTATAAGGCCGCTCATATAATCACACCGTGGCAGAGCGCGATGAACCTGCAATTTCCACAGCACGGCGGCGCACTTCTCCTTCCCTCAGTAGTGATAATAGAGCCGAACGCAACTCCAAATCAACGAGGGCAATGATGGGAACTCCAACGTACAAATCCACGGTGAGGCAGCAGTGATGAGAGATACTGACCAGGATCACCTACCTGGAGGTCCACCCATGAAGCTGAAATCTTGCGACCGTGGACGCGCCGAAGGCCTTGCCATGTCCTTCAATCAGGAAGTAATGATAATTCCTGATGTACTTCTTGTATGCCCCCGAATTTTTCGTATAGTAGGGCCAACTTCGAGAAACTTAGGTGCATTTCTCCTATAGTGCGCGTGAGCTAGGAACACGTACCTATCAACACGCTCGATGAACTGGGGGTGGATGAATTGGTGCTGCGTGTCTCACGTTTTCAGGCTCTCGAGATTGGCGGAGCGGTTGACCTCGAAGCGTTGTGTGGTGATTTTCATCTTTGCTAGAGCATTGTTTCGGGCTCGAAGGGTATAAAATTCCGTAACTACTTGATCATTCTGGCAGCAGTCGAAGAGATAGATATGATCGGGGTGTGTAAAGTACAAGCATCGTGTTTAGGACTAGGAAATCGAGGAAGCAGGAGATAATTAGGTCAAGTAGCTATTCAGAATGTAGTTAGGATTAGCTCAGGAAGAACATCTATTCCTCAAGTCATACCTCAACTCCTACCAGTGAAACCCCCAAATCATCAATCCGACAATCCCCAGAAATGTTAGAGTGGCTATTAGCATCCTGACTGGCCGAGATACGCCAGACCTTCGAAGCCCGATCTCAAGCGAATCGCTATCAGGCTCTATCCCTCTACTCACGCTCCTCAGAAGCTCGTTGGAGAGCTCCAAAGTCGACAGGAGTTCATGCACGTTTTCAACGCCAACGTAGTCGAGTCTACCAGCACGGCCCAGCAGCCTCTTTCTTCGCGCCCTGGACTCGACGCCAAGACCCAAAAAGACCTCAGAATCGACGTCGATGATGCTTCCACTGCTAAAAAATTGCATGTGTGCGAGCGCGGTGGTAAATACGTTTTCCTCTGAAATCGAGTAATTCGGGAAAAATCTGCCGAGAAAGTCTCGCTCCTCCTGGGGTATCAATCCTAATAAGGAGAAGACTCTGTCTCTCGGATCTTTGCAGTCCGCCAGGCGATGAGCAATGAGCAAGTCTTGGAGTGGTTGGAGGAATTCGGGATGTTTCTCTGGATGTCGTCCCAAAACTAGTGGCAGAGCGCGGTATAAATTTGATGCTCCACTACCAGCGTCTGAGTCGCTGAACTGACTGACGCCTGCCGCGTTACAGAGCATGGTCTGAAAGTATGTCCAATCCATTTTGCTATTGGCGCAGTACAGCTCGACATTGCGGCCGAGCAGGAACTCCTGGATTACCCAGAAGCGAGACCAGTATGGCCTGTTGGCGAGATTGGGAAGCCAGAGTTCCCAGTCAACGGGATCGACCTCCAGCGTTTTGATAGGGGGACCTCTCTGGAGCAGGGGCGTATACTCGTCAGGCAATGGTGGCAGTCCCAGCCAGACGGAGACGCAAGCAGCATTCCGATACGTAGTGTCCATGACACTAACCTGTGCGCTGCGTTCCGCGTTGTCATCTTGGTTGATGCAGATGGCATCTACCCACAGATAGTCCCACTCTGCATGCCGTGCTAGAAGGCTCAGGTAATAGAGGCATGACCATAGGCTAGGCCTGACGCGGAAGGTCTGACTGCCCAGGTAGATAACTTCGCTAGGTTCTCCCTGACCCCAAGTGTATGATACGGCTGTGTAGCGAGGAGCTGTGGCACGTGAGACCGTGAGAATGTTGAACCGAAGAACATCTCGAGTAGCAAATTCTGGTACGAGCAGTCGGAGCTCTTGGGAGCTCAGCCTGCCGGAGTATGCGAATTCCATCGAAAGAGCTGGAGACGTCTTTGCAAACAAGCAACCCGACCGGGCGGGGTAAGCCAAATGCAGCCCGGCGGCGACGTCAGACTTCGATCGGGCATCAGTAGGGAAAGCGAAGTGGTGAATCTCTATGGTCGACGGTCCGTCTCCGTTCCGAGCTTGCAGCAGCCCAAACGTGTCCCATTTGTTGCCAGCGGTACAACTGCAGTCATTGTCAGCTCACCCAATGACAGGCTCAAGGCTTGCCTACAGGCTCAAGAGGAGCCAGCGAACTGAAGGGAGAATTTTTACCGGTGAAAAAGCGCTCTGGTCAACCTAAGGATCAGTTTCCAAGCAGGTTCCCGCTCGAGGCTACAGAGCTAAAAGAGGTCTTGGGTTGTCTAAATTTCTTTTGGTCCTGAGATACTTTCCTAGCGGTAGAAGCCTCCAGAAGCTCAGGCAAACTGATTCATGACTACATCCTAGCTTCTGTCCCCGGCGTCGATAGCTCGGCTACAACATCGTAGGGAGTCTAGTCTTGAGTCTAGTCCAATCTCTACTATCCCTTCAACCTTCCACTACGACAGTTATTCTAGGGCTGGCTTTCAGAATGTCCTTCCCTTCATCGTAGTCCCCGATCCTTCCGTCTTGGTCCCACAGAGCGGCAAGGACCTGTCGCTGACCCTTCCAGGGAGACCGAGAATGCATGACAGCGTAGTTCTGGGGTAAAAGTCAGACAGTAATTTTAGGTTTGATTTACTACTGACTCACATCAAGCAAAACTAAGTCCCCTTTCTCCCATTCGACCAACACCTGGGAGGACTCCGCAATGGAGAGGGCGAGGTCCAGATACTTCTTCTCAATCTGCTCCCCGTCCCCGTACAGGGGCGGGGGGTGATACGAATCGTCATCACCCCGGAACGGAGGCTCTGTCGCGCCGTGGTGCACGCTGCGGCCCCAGGCACTTGTGACGTTGCCAAACCATGAGGCAAGTCCTGTGTCGTTATGGATCCTTATCACTAGCTGAAGTCAGCACATGTGGAACATCTCTGTCGGGAGAAAGACGTACAAGGCACGGTGTGAGTAACTGTTAAACTGCCGTCGTCGTTCCACTCAAAGACATTGCTGTGCCGTCGGACCTCTTCCTCTATCTTCCGTCTTGTTGTAGTCTCGTCGTCGGTAGGCAACACATGCTGACCGTATGCGCCGAATACGCTCGTCCCCGTGGTGGATATCACGTCCTCGGCACCGTACCTGTAAACATAGCGGATGCCCTTCTTGAGCAGCTTGTCGTAGAACTCTGGTGCTTGCCGCTTAACTTCTGCAGCAAGGGCAATGCTAGAGTTGATAGGTGTTTCTCCTCCTGTGACCCTTGCGTCAGCGGTGTCACGAGACGAAGTGCAGACTGTATCGGCGTCGTATCAGCTTACCTGACTCTGGTGTGACAAGTGCGGAGAAAGTCAACCAGGCCGGGTTTATCGTCGACCAGCCGTACTCGTTATGGGGCCAAATGGGGAGCTCAGGGGGTCTGGGGATTAATTGTCAGTTCTCTGGTTTGGCGCAGATGACGAAGGCACAACTCACCCCTCATTGGCAGTCTTAACATTCTTGGCCAAAACAGTCCTCATGGGCGGCCGTCCCACCTCTTCATGCGCGCGGAAGCCAAATGCATGAGCAGCATCACTGTAGTCTTGAGGAGTGGTGATCGGAATCCCACGGATCAGAACAGCACCTCCATGCCGTTTTACAAGTTGTGAGAGCTTCCCCGAGATTGAAAGCTCTTTCAAGGCGCTTGTGTAGTCACCAAGGGTTGCCGACTGTGCAGATACCGCCTTGAGGGCCAAAGGGAAAGGGGCATCCCACCCAAAGCCAAGTGCCCTGGTGCTCTGCTGGCCGTCGAACGTGAACTCCGTGAAAGAAACAGACTGTGCCATCTTCAGAAACCTAAGCATATGCTTATTTCGTCCTTGGCTCGTTCGGTCACAGCCGACGGACTGCCATTCCTTATCTACGTTTGACAGTTCCGGCGACTCGGTATCGGGAAGGCGTCATTGTGGGCACTCGATGGCGTGCGAGCCTTAGCACGGCCTTCCGACTCCAAGACCGGGTTAGCCCCGGTGATGGACGCCGACAAGGCACTGGCAGTTATCTTGCGCCGCGCAGGTACGCATCTCCGGATGAGACGAAGGAATGGCTTCCTATGTCTCCTCCAATGATTCTTCTGCTGGGGGAAGTTTTGCGGAACGGCGCCAAGGCTATGTGAGCACATGAAGGAAAGTCAGGGTCCACGTTGTATCCTAGCGACAATTGCGCCATCGCAGAGACTGTAGGGACCCGCGGAAAAGTCCAGCTATAGAAATAGCCTCGACGCAGATGTGGGAGCGGAAAGTGAAGGAATCGTCTCTCACGGAACAAGAGGACTCGTGGCCACCATGACTGCTTCACCCCCTGCCGGTCCCAAGACGGCCGACTCTGCTGTAGCAGAGGGCAACGTCTCTAGTGATGATGGAGTGCAGACCATTGAGAAGTACCATTGGTTCCGGGGCGTCTTCTTCCAAGCCACTGTGGTGGGCATTTCCGCCTTCGCGGCACCGGGTCTGTGGAATGCGATGAACTCTGTAGGTGCCGGCGGGCAGCAGACGCCGTTCCTCGTCATGTAAGTACTCTATTCGCGATCGCATTTCCAAGATCCTCAGGATGAGACGGCTAACTCAGCATAGGGCGGGTAATGCTGTCCTCTTCTCGCTCATGACGGTCACCTGCCTGACGGGCAGTATCATCGCCAACCGTTTCGGTCTCAAGAACACCCTTATCTTCGGTACCACCGGCTATGTGCTCTACTCGGCTGCGCTGTACACCAACAACCGTTACGGCACCCAATGGTTCATATATTTCGGCTCGGCCGCCTGCGGTGTCACCGCCGGGCTCTTTTGGGCTGCCGAGGGAGCCATTATGCTGAGTTACCCAGAGCCGCATAACAGGGGCAAGTACCTCTCCTACTGGCTGTGTTACAGAAACAGCGGTAGCATCCTGGGCGGTATCATCAATCTGGCATTTAACGCTAAGGGCCGGAAGACTGGCAAGCTGGACTGGCGGACTTACATTGTCTTTGTTGTCCTTCGTGAGTGTAGCCATAGCATGATGATGAGAGCCAACTACTGATAGTCCCCGCAGAGTGTCTTGGTCCAGTAGCTGGCCTCTTCCTGTCACCGCCCGAGAAGGTCCGTCGGAGAAACGGGACTCGAGTTCACACTGTCGAGCGCATTTCCGACTTGGCGGAGCTCAAGGCTTTGGGACGGCTAATGTTACGCAAGGAAGTCCTTCTTCTGTAAGTCATAACTCACGTCCAGAACTGGGTGTCCGGCGAGCCCAACTGACATGGTGCAAGGACCCCCTTCTTCATCTACATCAACTGGAGCCTCCCCTACATCGGCTCGTACCTCTCCCTGTACTTCTCCGTGCGCGCGCGCGCCCTCGCCTCCCTCATCTCCGCCCTGGCGCAGATCACGGCTACCCTCTTCATGGGCGCCTTTCTCGACTGGACGCGCTTCTCCTTCACCACCCGGGCCCGCTCCGCCTACATCTTCATGATGGCCCTCATCGGCGGCTGCTGGATCTGGGGCACCGTCGTGCAGCGTGGGTACTCGCAGCACAAGCCCGCGCTGGACTGGGACGACGCCGGATTTGGCCGCGGATGGGCGCTGTACATCATGTGGCAGGTCAACTGGGCACTGACGTACAACTACGGGTACTGGCTGGTGGGCAACTTGGCGCGGGAGCCGGCGGACGTGGCTAGGCTCACGAGCTCGATCAGGGCGCTGGAGAGCGCTGGGCAGTGCATTTCTTCGGGGATCAGCTCGACATCGACACCGGTAAGTTCCATTGTTACCATGCGTTCCTTGGACGTAAGAGGTGGGATATGCTGACGACGTTGACAGTTAATCACGGCTCTGGGAATTAACTTTGGACTCTGGGGTGTGGCAATCATACCAGCCTATCTAGTCGTGAGACAAGTCGGGATTGAGTATGTCGGAATGAAACCGCAGGTTGAGTCGACGGAGGAGGCGGCCATCTCGAAGGAGGTAGAGCCATGATGGAAGGAAACAAACGCATTGATGGGGCTCGACGATGCTCAGGGGCTCTGTTGTTTCGGGAAATAGACAACGTTGTAGCCTATATCCCACTCAGTGTTGCCATCCCGAACTGGTTCTAGCTTTGTGTTGGGTTAACCTACGTCAGGTTAGACAACCTGAGTTGAGATGTGCTAGGTTCTTAGTCGTGGAAAATGCGACTACTAGCTTACAAGCGCTTTCAGTCAATAACTGCCCCTCTATGCACCAGGTGAAGGCGGCGTCGTCAGCCTGAAAAGCCTCTTCAGGTATTCGCAAACAATGACAGAAGCCCCGGTACGACTGATGGTTCTGTCTCAAGTTGCTTCTCATCCCTTGCCAATCCCTTAAAGTCGTTGCGATATTCGATCGGTGAATAGGGACACAGACATACGTCAACATCCGGCAAAGTCCTTAGAGTTCGTCTAACAGGGTGCCTCTTCCAAGTCAGAGGGAACTTCACCGCTCACACTACGAAGACTACTATGTGCACTACTGTAGTGAGCTGATTCTTCACTCACGATGCGATTCTTTTTTTCTTTGAGACAGCGGTCTATGTGGACCCCACGGAAGCAATAGCAAACGTTGTAACTAGCTGCAACATCCAGACTGCGATCCGTCCTCAGGGCTCGGCGTCTTCTCGAAACTCTTCATCGGCTTGAGGCCCCAACGGCCGAACATCGCACTGTCCTCATCCCAGCCATTGCACTCCGTCGTCAGCATCTTCTCACCCGTGAAGATGGCGTTCGCCCCGGCCATGAAGCACAGCGCCTGCTTCTCTTCCGACATGGTCTTCCGCCCAGCAGCGATGCGGATGATGGTGGCCGGCATCAGGATCCGCGCCGTCGCGATCGTCCGTAGCATGCTCGTGAACCCGAGCGGCGGCTGCTCGCCCAGCGGCGTGCCCTTGATGGGCACGAGCGCGTTGACGGGGAAGCTCTCCGGGTGCTCCGGCAGCGTGGACACGGTGTGCAGCAGGCCGACGCGGTCCTCAGACGACTCGCCCAGGCCGACGATGCCGCCGGAGCACACGCTGATGCCCGCATCCCGCACGTGGCCCAGGGTGGTGAGCCGCTCGTCGTACGTGCGCGTCGAGATGATGGACGGGTAGAACTCGCGGCTGGTGTCGACGTTGTGGTTGTACGCCGTCAGCCCGGCCTCCTTGAGCTCTCGGGCCTGCCGCTCGTCGATCATGCCCAGGGTCACGCAGACCTCCATGCCCATGGCCCGCACGCCCTGGACCATCTCCTTGATGTTCCGGAGGGCGTTCTTGCGCCCGCGCATGTCGCGCCAGGCGGCGCCCATGCAGAACCGGGTGCTGCCGTTGTCGCGGGCGACGCGCGCCGCGGCTAGCACGGACTCGACGCTCTCGACGCGCTTGGCCTCGAGGCCGGTGCCCTTCTGGTACCGGGTCGACTGCGCGCAGTAGGAGCAGTCCTCGGTGCAGCCGCCCGTCTTGATGTTCATCAGCGTGCAGAGCTGCACCTCGGCGGGGTCGTGGAAGCGGCGGTGGACGCTTGCCTTTTGTCCTCAGCCGGTCAAGCTCTCGTTAGCACTGGTCCGTGAGTATGGAGGCCTATAGGGCAAACTGTTCGTAAACTCTTCTCCAAGCCCCGCAGTACCAGAATGCTCACGTACCGGGC